>CAUYQV010122572.1:0-10868 GCA_963574575.1 Galagoides demidoff | reverse complement strand
CCCTCTCCTCAGGATCCCCCGGTGACATGCCCACACTCACCAGTCATCTCAGCTACCCCTCTTCTCAGGATCCCCTGGGTGACATGTCCACACTCACCAGTCATCTCAATTATCCCTCTCCTCAGGATCCCCAGGATGACATGCCCACACTCAGCAGTCATCTCAACTACCCCTCTCCTCAGGATCCCCTGGGTGACATGCCCACACTCACCAGTCATCTCAATTATCCCTCTCCTCAGGATTTCCTGGATGACATGCCCACACTCAGCAGTCATCTCAACTACCCCTCTCCTCAGGATCCCCCGGTGACGTGCCCACACTCACCAGTCATCTCAACTTCCCCTCTCCTCAGGATCCCCTGGGTGACATGCCCAAACTCACCAGTCATCTCAGCTACCCCTCTCCTCAGGATCCCCCGGTCACATGCCCAAACTCACCAGTCATCTCAACTACCCCTCTCCTCAGGATCCCCTGGTGACATGCCACAATCACCAGTCATCTCAACTACCCCTCTCCTCAGGATCCCTTGGGTGACATGCCCAACTGACCAGTCATCTCAACTAACCCTCTCCTCAGGATCCCCAGGATGACATGCCCACACTCAGCAGTCATCTCAACTACCCCTCTCCTCAGGATCCTCCGGTGACATGCCCACACTCACCAGTCATCTCAACTACCCCTCTCCTCAGGATCCCCTGGGTGACATGCCCACACTGACCAGTCATCTCAACTACCCCTCTCCTCAGGATCCCTTGGGTGACATGCCCACACTGACCAGTCATCTCAACTACCCCTCTCCTCAGGATCCCTGGTTGACATGCCCACACTCACCAGTCATCTCAACTACCCCTCTCCTCAGGATCTCCCGGTGACATGCCCACACTCACCAGTCATCTCAACTACCCCTCTCCTCAGGATCTCCTGGGTGACATGTCCACACTCACCAGTCATCTCAATTATCCCTCTCCTCAGGATCCCCAGGATGACATGCCCACACTCAGCAGTCGTCTCAACTACCCCTCTCCTCAGGATCCCCTGGGTGACATGCCCACACTGACCAGTCATCTCAAATACCCCTCTCCTCAGGATCCCTTGGCTGACATGCCCACACTGACCAGTCATCTCAACTACCCCTCTCCTCAGGATCCCCAGGATGACATGCCCACACTCACCAGTCATCTCAACTACCCCTCTCCTCAGGATCCCCCAGTGACATGCCCACACTCACCAGTCATCTCAACTACCCCTCTCCTCAGGATCCCCTGGGTGACATGCCCACACTGACCAGTCATCTCAGCTACCCCTCTCCTCAGGATCCCTTGGGTGACATGCCCACACTCACCAGTCATCTCAACTACCCCTCTCCTCAGGATCCCCCGGTGACATGCCCACACTCACTAGTCATCTCAGCTACTCCTCTTCTCAGGATGCCCTGGATGACATGTCCACACTCACCAGTCATCTCAGCTACCCCTCTTCTCAGGACCCCCTGGGTGACATGCCCACACTCAGCAGTCATCTCAACTACCCCTCTTCTCAGGATCCCCCGGTGACATGCCCACACTTACCAGTCATCTCAGCTACCCCTCTTCTCAGGACCCCCTGGGTGACATGTCCACACTCACCAGTCATCTCAACTACCCCTCTCCTCAGGATCCCCTGGGTGACATGCCCACACTCACCAGTCATCTCAACTACCCCTCTCCTCAGGATTCCCTGGATGACATGCCCACACTCACCAGTCATCTCAACGACCCCTCTCCTCAGGATCCCCCGGATGACATGCCCACACTCAGCAGTCATCTCAACTACCCCTGTCCTCAGGATCCCCCGGTGACATGTCCACGCTCACCAGTCATCTCAACTACCCCTCTAATTATTTTGTGTCCTAGTGCATTGTTCCTCTCCCACGTTTCTTCTTTCATCGTAAAACTCTACTATTGGAAAAGTGTCTTTTGCACATTGATCTAATCAACATTTTGGGTTCACCAAACACTGGTATCTGCTGAATGGGCCATTTTGTTAATCATTTTATAGGAAGTTGCTATGAAGGTCAAGATATCATGTCCTGGCTGAGAGCCACAGCTTTAAAGTTCTTCCAACCATAACAACTTTAACTATGGCCCTGTCCCAAGGTCAGGTATATTTTAGGTAGTACTCTTTGGTACAATACTGATTAGTCTTTCTCCTGCCCACTCTCAGTGCCCTCTGCTTGTGCTACTGGTAATTATCTCCATGTTTCTTACCCCAGCAGAAAACAGTTCTTGCTTGCTCAGTAGCCTGCGAAGACCAAAACTTTTGGTCTTAGATTTGGGGCTTGGGTTCTCCCTTAGGCATATGATTTGTCACTGGACAAAAAGCACATTCCACTATAGCACTGTGCAGCTTTTCCAAAGCCTGTAACAGACCCACCCAATAAATAAGCCTTCTCAAACTTGATCTTCGTGGAAACTTTACTCTCCATTGTCCTTGCTGTATGTCGTGCTGTTCTCTGAAGTCATCTTGAGTCTGCTTTTATACGAACCGCAGGGTCATGATTTATGCATGCGTTCACTTATTCTCTGTATGTCCATTGATCTACTGTGTGCCAGGCATTGCTCTAGTCACTGTGGACCTAGCAGTGGACAAAACAAAGCCCCTGCCTCATTAAGTCTCTAGTCCCAGAAGACCTATTTCATTCACTATTGGTTTATAGAAACAATTCAGATTTCAACTGGGTTTCTCTTTATAGGGAGATTTTCATCCAAATCTGTGGCAGCCCAATGAATCTAATCTCTCCCATGTCTTCCTGTTATAAACCATATACCTCCTGCCATAGAGCAGATCTTGAATTTATGCTTGTTCTGCACAATTCATCAGAGATTTGCACATTTTTGCTCCCTTTGCTCTTGGGTCTCTTTTGTACCTGAAAAATTCTTGTTATCTTTCTAGCTTCGGCTCAGATGTAACTTCCTTGGTAAATAAGGCCTTTGGTGATTCCCCCACAGGCTGAATGATAACTTTGGCTTCTGAGCTTCCATAGTGTTCTGTATAGAGAACTGAACCAAACCACTGTGTGATTGTTTGTTACTGAGTTCACTACTTTCATTCCATGCAGAACTTGAGAGATGAAATTGTATCTTACGCAGTTCTTTCCTTGATGTCTGTCATTTAGTGGATAATCCGTAAATAGTTTTAAATGAAATAAAAATTTAATACTGATGTAATGTAGTGCTAAATAATTTACATGTGACTAATGGTGAAATAGACACATAAACATATATAATAATCTTAATGAAATTTTAAGTGTTTGCAAATATGTATAATCATGTTATTATTATCCATGTAGGAAAATGCATGATCCTAACTTCAGAATCCCCTCATTGTCTTTTATTTATTTATTTATTTATTGAGACAGAGTCTCACTTTTCTGCCCTTCGTAGAGTGCTGTGGCATCACAGCTCGCAGCAATCTCAAACTCTTGGGCTCAAGTGTTTTTCTTGCCTCAGCCTCCTAAGTATAGCTGAGACTATAGGTGCCCACCACAATGCCCAGCTACTTTATTTTATTTTTTTTATTTTTAGCAGACTGGGGCTGGGTTTGAACCTGCCAGCCCTGGCAGCCCTGTGCATGTGGACGGTGCCCTACCCACTGACCTCATTGTCTTTTAGAATCATGTTTTCCTTGCAATGTAACCACTCTCCTGATTTTTAACAGCATAAAATTTGAACCTTAACTTTAAAAAGGGAGGTGGGCTCGGCACCTGTGGCTCAATCGGCTAAGGCACCAGCCACATACACCTAAGGTGGCAGGTTCGAATCCCCAGCCTGGGCCAGCCAAACAACAATGATGGCTGCAACCAAAAAATGGCCGGGTGTTGTGGCAGGCGCCTGTGGTCCCAGCTACTTGGGAGGCGGAGGCAGGAGACTCGCTTGAGCCCAGGAGTTGGTTACTATGAGCTGTGATGCCATGGCACTCTACCCAGGGGGATAGCTTGAGGCTCCGTCTCAAAAAAAAAAAAATTATTTTATGGGCAATTTTTAATTGTAGTAAAATACATTGAACATACAATTTATCAACCATTTTTAAATGTCCAGTTCAGTTAGTGTTAGTACATTCACTTCATTGTTCATGCAATCTCTAAAATTCTTTTGGTCTTGCAAAAATGAGACTTTATACTCACTAAACATTCACTTCCCATCCTCCCACCCCAAGCTTTTGGCAACTACTGTTCTATTAACATCTCCAAAATCTTGCTCTGCCATCAGATGTCCTACTAATGCTTGTGATAGCCCTCCCTTTCTCTTACAGGGGATTACTTTGGACCTGCCTATATGATTAAGGATCACCTCCTAATCTCTCCATATCCTTAACATAACCCCACTACAACCTTGTGAAATAAGGAGCTATTACAAGTTTGTCTCCATTTTGCACATGAGGAAAATAAAAGCACAGAGAGGAAGTAGAAATTTGCCATCTATGTCATCCTGATACTAGACTCTCCACAGGCTTTCCTATTTAATTCTCACTAATATTTGATTGTATCTTACCATGGTTATGTGAACTGTTAATTGTTACAATGCTAGTAAATTATAGAATGAAGGTTAAAATCTGTATCACTTGACCATAGCCAGTCATTTCTCCAATGTTCTAGGTTGCTTTAATACAAACACAAGATCATAAGCCAGAGAGAAAAGTTATCTCAATGTTGGCTCATATATATGAAAAGCTGTGTTCACATCTCTTAAAAAGTATCAATTTAAATTTGAAAGTGTCTGTGCAGAAGTATTTGTATATGTTGGCTTATCAATGGGAAATGAAGTCCCTGTGTACTTAATGTTATTGCCACTTACCAAATATTAAATACAATTGCAGTATTAAAACAATAGCATCTTGATGTCTTTATGCTGGTGCTAAGATTTGAATGTGTCACTTCCTAAATTCAGGAGTTACCCAAGTGATAATATTAGGAGGTAGGGCTTTTAAGAGTTGATTCGTTCTAGCGGGGCATTGTAGTGGATGCCTGTAGTCCCAGCTACTTGGGAGGCTGAGGCAAGACAATTGCTTAAACCCAGGACTTGGAGATTGCTGTTAGCTGTGATGCCATGGCACTCTACCCAGGGCGACAGCTTGAGGCTCTGTCTCAAAAAAAGAAAAAAAAGAGTTGATCAGTTCATGAGGGTTCTTGCCCTCCTAAACAGGATTAAGTTCCTTTATAAAGGATTTTACTGGGGCAAGGGAGTTTGTTCTTTTTTGCTCTTTGCCTTATGCCATGTGAGGGTGCAGGACTCAGGGTGCCCCTTAGAAGCTAAGACTGAATCATTACCAGACAACAAACCTGCTAGTCTTAAAGGCCTTGATTTTGGATTTCCCAGCTTCCAGCACTGTGAGAAAAGAAATTTCAGTTTTCCATTAATTATTTAGTCTCACAGATTCCATGATAGTAGCATAAACAAACTTAGATATTGAGTATAAAAACCCCTCTCTTGAATAGTCAACAGTCTGGGAATGCCTGTATCAGCTCAGACCCTAATCCTCCAAATATTTTGCATTGTGAATACTATATGTGAGTATGAACTGTATTGTTAAGTTATACCATGTTGAAGTTTTTCAAGATATAGCACATCCATGGTGTAAGTTAGAATAATACGTCAGTGTGTAGGGAAGAAGTTCAAAGCTACTTAGATGGGAATGTCTATAAACTCTATACAGGACATTCTGATGTGTCTTTTAGATTGAGAATCACTTTGTAGAATTTTATGAAATGCTTGTGTGACTTCTTCTAGGCAACTGATGAGCTTGAAAGGTTCTTAGAAACATAAAACTTCATTAATGACAACTGACTGACAGGTTTATTAATATCTCTTATTAAAATATACTAAATATACATCAACTTGATTACATATGACAATTAAAGGAGACTTTCTCAGGATCTTCCTAAAAGTCTGCTATTAATTTTGAGTAGTTTTATACACTAATATCTAACAATGTAGCAATATGGCCTTTGGATTAACTTTTTAAATAATCAGCAGCAAAGTTTTTTTTCATTTCTGTTAACAGTATTTTTTTTTTTTTGTTAAATCATAGCTGTGTTCATTAATGCAATTATGGCATACAATGTGTTGGATTTATTTACAATTTGAAATACTTTCATCAAACTGGTTAACATGGACTTCACCACATTTTCTTAGTTATTGTGTTAAAACATTTATATTCTACACTTAGTAGCTTTAACATGTACCCTTACAAAATGCACCATAGGTGTGGTCCCACCAATTACCCTCCCTCCATCCATTTTCTCCACTCCTCTTTCCTCCGCCTCCTCTTTCCCTTCATCTTGGGCTGTAGTTGGGTTATAGCTTTCATATGGAAGTGTGGGTGCTTATAAATTGGTTTCATAGTAGGACTGAGTACATTGGATACTTTTTTGTCCATTCTTAAGATACTTTGCCAAGAAGAATATGTTCCGGCTCCATCCATGTAAACATAAAAGAGGTAAAGTCTCCATATTTTTTAAGACTGCATAATAGTCCATGGTATACTTATACCAGAATTTATTAATACATTCACGGGTCGATAGGCACTTGGGCTTCTTCTAGGACTTAGCAATTATGAATTAGGCTGCAATAAACATCCAAAAGGAACATATTAGTTTACATTCCCACTAGCAGTGCAGCAGCAAAGATTTATTAATTATGTAATTAAATGTCAAGATCCAATGGTGGTTACAGTAATTATTTCTTAAAATTAAAGACAAAATTAAAAAAAAACATAATGTTAGAGCATGGGGGGGTTACAAAATATAGAAGCACAGGGGATTTTATTTTTAATTATTATTTATTTATTTATTTATTTATTTATTTATTTATTTTGCAGTTTTTGGCCAGGGCTGGGTTTGAACCTGCCAGCTCCAGCATGTGGGGCTGGTGCCCTACTCCGTTGAGCCAGAAGTGCCCCCCTATTTTTAATTATTATAATAATATTTTTTGCCCTTCTATTTCTACTTAGGAATACTACACTCTTCTGTATGCTTGAACCAACATTAGACACAAATGTGTAGCATTAAACCGAAAAATGGTTGTATCTTATCATCTTATCTGGGGTCCATATTGATTCGTAATACCATGAGCATCACTATCATTATTGTTATCGTCAACATCATTGTCAGACTCCCTTCGATCTTTGTAAGTCCAGTGACAATTTCTGAGCTTGATTTTTTTCCACTTCTTATTTTATATAACAATAAGCTAGTCAGATACCTTATTTGTATTAAGTTTTCTCAAATGTTAGCTTGGCTTTTTCTAGGCAAAATCAGTTCATGAGCATGAAATGTTCTCAGAAACAATAAGCTTCATTCGTGTCAATGGGCTATACAAACACCCTACCAGGGCTCAGAGTAAATGACTTGATGGATCAGAGAAAAAAATGAGGGATCTACCTAATAAAAAAATGAAAAGCTAATCTTAGTAAACAGAAACTTTATTTACTTTCATATCAATTCAAGTTTATAAAAGCGCACCAGGGAACTGAGGACACAAATGGCTTAACTACAGCTATTCAAGTGTTGCTACTGAACATCACCAGCACTTCTTAACTCTGCAGTTAATCAGCTGCCTAGATCCAGCAAACAGAAGCCAATGAACTGATTATACAGCTGCCTCTGAAGAAAAAAAGAACAAAAACCAAAACTCATAATGTTTTTCTGATTCTCAAAAGTGGAAAATAAAAAATACAGGGATACACTATCCATGGAGGTCATTAACTGATTTGTAATCCATGTTCTAATTATTTCATTGTTAGAAATTGCTTTCTGTTTCTGTCTCATGATGTTGAACTTATGCTTGTCTTTAAATTACCATGTGCATGGGAATGCAGATCTAGAATTAATTTATATTAAATAGACATCACTGAATTGAGGGGTCACTATTTGAAAAAGAGTTAATTTTGTACAGAGTTTCTTATAACAGAAGGGAACACCGGAGGATTAAGAAGTTCGGCTCAAGAAGGAAGGATGTGATCTGAGCATCATTTGAGAAGTTCAGCTGCTATAAAGATTGGACTGTGCAACTAAACTAGAGGAATGACAACACTCCTAACGGGCACAGTGGTCAATAAGTGGAACCAAACTTGTTAACAAATGAAAAGGCAGAAATGAAAGAGTGTCTAAGAGGTCCCGAAGTTTAATCCTAACAAAGTCACCTAAGAAACTCGAGGCATGGTGTTAGAACTTTGTTACTAACCTTTAACAAACAGATTAATTGATTAGCAAATACTTGTCAAAGGCTTATGTATAAAGGACCCTATTGTAAGCAACGTTAAAGAAAATGTTAAAAATGTGTTGGGCATAGACACTGAACTCAAAAATTTTTCAGTCCAGCTAGGGGAAAACAACATACGTAAAAACAAAATAAAATATTAGAATTATAAATAATGATAAGTGCCATCCATTTTAATGACTGAATTAATACAGCCTGCAGCATCAATTTTTTCACAATATTTCTAAAATATCATAGCATCAAATTCTGATATTTTTGTGTAACTATCACTCAAATTGTGTATGAAGTAATTTTTCATCTGACACAGTTGTCCCACTCTTTCACCCTTTCACCATGCTGAGTCTCCAAAATCTGTTTTTCCACTCTCTATTTTCCTGTGTACAGATTATTTAGTTCTCATTTATAAGTGAAAACATGTAAATTTGACATGATTTGAAGTATCTCACTTAATGCAATGGCCTCTCATTCCATCAATGTTGCTGCAAAATACATGATCTCATTCTTTCTTATGGCTGAGCAGTGTTCCACAGTACACATGTTTGGACTACTACAGAGAGGGTGGTGGAGTGTGTATGTGTGCATACGTACATACATGCATACCTTATATATATGTATATAACTTTTTCTTTATACACTCATCACTTTGGACACTGAAATTGATTCCTTTTCTTTGCTATTGTAAATAGTGCTTCAGTAAACAGATAAGGGCAGGTGACTTAACTGACAGAATGATTTCTTTACCATTGAGTAGATAGCCAGTAGTTAGATGGCTGAATCTAATGGTATTTCCTTTTTAGTTATGTGAGAACTCCATATTGGTTTCCACAGATGTTGCACTAATCCGTATTCCCATTGACAGTGTATCTGTTATTTCTGACTATTTATTGAAGCAATGAAGTCTTACTCTGTTACCTAGTCATTCTGACTGCTGTAAGAAATATGCTATTGTGTTTTTAATTTGCATTTCTCTGAGGATAAGTGATGTTGAGTATTTTTTCATATGCTTTTTTGGCCATTTGTAAGTCATCTTTTCAAAACTGTCTGTTAATGCCCACTTTTTAGTGGGGTTATTTTGTTTTATTTTTTGATTTGTTTGATTTACTTATAGATTCTAGATATAAATCCTTTGTCAGATGCATAGCTTGCAAATATATTTTTCCCATTCTGTAGCTTATCTTTTTATTCTGATTATGTGTTTTGCTGTATAGAAGTTTTTGTTTACTTAAGCTGTGTTTATACATTTTGTTTTTTGCTGTATTTGCTTTTATGTCTTAGTCAAAAGTTCCTGCTTAGGCCAATGTCAAGAAGAGTTTTTCCTAGGTTTCTTCTAGTACTTTTACATTCTAAGGTCTCCTATGTAAGGCTTTAATCCATCTTGAGTTAATTTTTGTAATGAGAGGAGAGAAGGATTCTGTTTCCTTGTCAGTGTGTGTTTATCTGATTGTCCTAGCACCATTTATTGAATAGGGTATCCTCTCCTCTGTGTATGTTTTCTTAATTTTGTCAAAGATCAGTTGGCTCTAAGTATGCATTTTAATTTATGGATTCTTTATTCTGCTTGGAGTTATGTGTTTATTTTTGTACCAGTATCATTCTGTTTAGATTACTATAGCTTTGTGGTATAATTTATAGTAAGGTAATGTGACACTGTCACCTTTGCTACTTTTGCTTAAGATTGGTTTACTTGTTTTGACTCTTTTTTAGTTCCACAAGAGTTTTAGGATGTCTCCCTAATTTTGTGAAAAATGACTTTAGTATTTTGATATGAAATGCATTGAATCTGTAGGTTTCATTAGGCAGAACGGTCATTTTGACAATATTGATTCTTCCAATCTATGCCAATGAGATGGTTTTCTACTTGTTTGTGTCATTTGTAATTTTTTTCATCAATGGTATGTTGTTTTCATTGCAGAGATCTTTCACGTCCTTGACTGAATGTATCACTAAATATTTTTTTTATTTTTTAGGTATTGTAAGTGAGATTGACTTCTTAATTTCTCAGCTTAACAATCATTGGTGTATAGAAATGCTGCTGATTCGGGGGGCATTGACTTTGTATCCTGAAACTCTATTGAAGTCACTCCTCAAATCTAGAAATCTTTGGTGTAGTCTTCAGGGTTTTCTAAGTGTAAGATCATATGGTCAGCAAATAGGTATAATTTGACTTCCTCTTTCAGAAGCCATTTACTTCTTTCTCTTGCCTGATTACTCTGGCTCAGACATTCAGTATGATGTGAAAGTGGACGTCCTTTTCCTGTTCCCATTTTTACAGAGGAATGTTTTCAATTTTTCCTCACTTAGAATGATATTAGCTGAGGATTTGTTTTATGTGGCCTTTATTATTTTCACCTATGTTCCTTCTATTCCTAGTTTGTTGAGGGTTTTTATTACAAGAGAATACTGAATTTTGTTGAAAAATTTTTCTTATATATTGTGATAATTATATATTATCTTTTTGATATGCTATTGGATTTGGTTTGCTAGTATTTTGTGGAAGATTTTGTACCTATATTCATCAGCAATAGTGGTCTGAAAATTTCCCTTTTTTTGGTTTTGTCTTTGGCATCAGGGTGATACTGGCTTCATAGAAGGAGTTAGGGAGTTTTCTTCTTG
>CAUYQV010122571.1:0-22774 GCA_963574575.1 Galagoides demidoff | reverse complement strand
TTTTTTATTAAATCATAGCTGTGTACATTAATGCAGTCATGGGGTACAGTGTGCTGGTTTTATATACAATTTTAAATATTTTCACCAAACTGGTTAACATAGCCTTCATGGCATTTTCTTAGTTATTGTGTTAAGACACTTATATTCTACATTTAGAAAGATTCCCATGTACCCTTGTAAGATGGACCATAGGTGTCGTCCCACCAATCACCCTCTCTCCACCCATTCTCCACCCTTCCCTCCCCTCCCTCTCCCTCTTCCCCATATTCTTGGGCTATAGCTTTCACATGAAAGCTATAAATTAGTTTCATAGTAGGGCTGAGTACATTGGATACTTTTTCTTCCATTCTTGAGATACTTTGGTAAGAAGAATATGTTCCAGCTCTATCCATGTAAACATGAAAGTCATCATTAATCATCAGATAAATGCAAATCAAAACTACTTTGAGATATCACCTAACTCCAGTAAGATTAGCCCACATCACAAAATCCCAAAAGCAGAGATGCTGACATGGATGTGGAGAAAAGGGAACACTTCTATGCTGCTGGTGGAAATGCAACCTAATACATCCCTTTTAGAAAGATGTTTGGAGAACACTTAGAGAACTAGAAATAGACCTGCTATTTGATCCTACATTCATAATTTTTGCAGTTTATTTTTTCTGATGGAGCTGGGTTTGGACCCGCCACCTCCGGCATATGGAGCCGGCACCCTGTTCCTTTGAGCCACAGGCGCCGCCTCCATTTATACTTTTTGATCCTATAAATCCACTACTGCATATCTGGCCTAAAGAGATACATAAAAATAATTATGTATAAAGGTAACTATGGTTGCATTAGTTTTGATAGTTAGAAAGTCTAATTGTTCAACAGAGAGGGGAAGTTAAGTAAACCATGGTAAACCCATGAAATGAAGTATTATCTATCCCATAAAATACTTTTTATAGAGAATATGCCATATGGGCAATTATTATATATTCCATGGTTATAAGTATGTAAATATAATACCCCAATACCCCCTGAAAATATCTGGGCTTAGAAAAAAAAGTGAAAAGGGACAACAATGAAATCATTCAGTGGTTTGTTTACCTTTGAGTGGCACTACCAAAGGGCTTTTTAAAAAAGAGTATGTGCTACTTTTATGACTATATAACTACTTTTATAATTATATTTAAAATTTTATAATTATCCAGTTGGAGCTAAGGGAACCTGTTATTGTTCGGTAACCTTTTTGGGCTAAGTTATTCAGGTGTCTCGGGGACTTGGCTTATAAAATAAGGGGGAAATAATACTGAGCAGTGTGTGCCAGGCTCTTTGCATGCATCATCCGGTTAAATCTTCACAACTGAAACCTCATTTTATAGGTGAAATTAAAGCTCCTGGTCAACCTTCTGCTAAGAACTAAGTTCTTAGCTTGGTCTGCCCTAGGATAGAGCCCCTGCTCTTTACACTGTATCTGGGGCCCCTGTGATGCCTGCTCTGGGGAAACAGTGCAGGTGAGAGGGACACTTGAAAGTGCTGTGTCAACAGAGCCCATGTAGGCTGAGCCTTTCACCTGAGTTTATTTTACAGGGTGGTGGAATCAGTGTTTGCCAGCAGGTGGGAAGAAGAGAGCTTTTGGCTGACTGCAGTCAGAGCTAATGCTCTCTCCTCTACCTCTGTGGCCCTAGCAGGCTTTCCCTGAAAAAAAATTTCCCCTCAGCCCAAGTCTTCTATTCTTCTTACTTGACAGCTGGGAACCAACTGAAAGAACATAGCAGGGTTGTGTTCTCAGCCTCCTGCTACAAGCCAGTGTCATGAATTGAGTGCTATTATCCTAGAGTTTGAGTCCCAGCCCTGCTACTAATTTATCTGGGGTTTTGGACAAGTGTCATCCATCCCTCAACCCTGACCTCAGTTCTGCTCCCTATAAAATGGGATTAAACTAGAGTAGAAATTCCAAACTGCAGTACCAGGCAGCTAACACATAAAACAGGCGAAGTATAAGAGCAAGAGCTCTAGTAAGAACTGTGGTAAAAAGGAACCATTTCTCAGCCTCAGACAATCATTGCTATGCAAGGATTCAGGCACAGAACTTTTCAGTTTTTAATTTGTTGAAGACAAGCCAGAAATCTGGATTAAAAAAAATAAAATTTAGAAATGTTGACTCAACGTACACATGCAGGTAGGTCTACAAGCATGGTACAACCTATAGACTGTCAATTTAGGATGTCTGTAGTCACTGACTCAAAGTACCTCTGACTCTGACCTTCTGGTACCTGGACTTCTGGTCTATAGGCACTGCTGAAGCCCAGTGCTGGGCAGAGTAAGACCTGGGCCTGTGAGAGGAAGATCAGTGTACTGAGAAGAAGGAAGAGGAAGCTCTAAGTTTGGCTCTTTTGGGCCCCATGCTCACTCTTGCCAAATATATAGCTTCCAAAGGCCCTGTCCAACTGCTAGAAAGTCTGTCCCAGCTGTGACATGCACCATGTGCCAGGAGTGCCCAGCACTGTGTGTGGCAGCACAACCTCCCTTCATTGTCATGACAGTGATTATCCTCTTGTACATATATATTGGTCCTGTGGTGACTGACCTGAGGGCACACAACTCCTGGCTGCACTGGGACTTGAATCTAGCTCTTGAATATAGTCGTTACAGCCCTAGAGGAGACCAGCTGGTGCTGTTTATTCAGAGATGAATAAAACCCTTCCAGCTTATACAGGAGAGGCAAGCCCACTGAATAGGATACTATGTGTAGAAAGAATAATCATAATATAAACAAAGTGCCACACTTTGACTTGCTTTTTTTGACTTGCTAAGAAGCATACACTTGGATTAGTGACATGGCCCAAGAGAGTGCAGATCCACTTAATCATTCAGCAGATGTTTATTTGTTGAATACTTATGGTGTAGGGGCATTGGTCTAGGTACTGGGGACTAAATAAAGAACAAAATGGGTACATATTCTTACCTTCCTGGAGCTTATATTCTAAAGATGATAAATGAAATAAATACATATGTTAGATGTTGCTAAGGACTGTGAATAAAAAATAAAACATAGAAGAAAGAAGAGTGCTGTGGGAGGAAGAGCTGTATTTCAAATAAAGGCGCACTGAGGTGACATTGGAAGCAAGACATGAAGTGGGAGAGAGAAAACATGGGACAGACAACTGGGAGAAAAGCAGTCCAGGGACAGAAGGAACAATAGGCACAGAGGCCCTGAGGAGGGAATGTATAAGAAGGCAGGGTGGCAGAGCAGAGATGAGGGGGAGTAGTGAAGCCAAAGAGATCAGGGATTGGGGGAAGGATGTGCAGGACTTTATATCAGTCAGAGTAAGGACTTTGGCTTCCAAAATGGAAGCCATTGGAGGGATTTTGAGTAGAGGGATATGCGATCAGATTGATGTTCTAAAAGAATCCCTCTGGCTACTGTGTAGAGACTGTAAGGGTTGAGACTGTTCCATCATCTAGGAAAGAGATGATAGTGGCTTAGACTGGGGTAGGGTTGGGAGGGAGGCAAGCACTGAAAGTGCTGAGAGGTGTCAGATTCTGGGTGTCCTATACAGGAACAGAAAAGAAAGCTGGCAGGCTCTTCTGATAGATGTGTGAGAAAGAAATGGCTTAACCAACTAGAATGATGGGCTTGCCATTAACTGAAATGAGGAAAGCTTCAGGAATTGAAGGAAATTGAAGGAAAATCAATTCTTTTTAAGAGACAAGTTCCCAGTCTGTTACTCAGATTAGAGTGCAATGGCACAATCATAGCTCACTGCAGCCTTGAACCCCTTGGGCTCAAGCAATCCTCCTACCTCAGCTTCCTAAATAGCTGAGACTACAAGTATACACCTATCATGCCTTGCTGATTTTTTTATTTTTTCATCTTTTTGTTTCTTTTTGTTTTTTTTTTTTTTTTGTAGAGATGGGGTTTCACTATGTTGCGCAGGCTGATCTCAAACTCCAGGCCTTTTACGATCCGCCTATCTCGACTTCCCAAAGCATTAGGATTATAGGCATGAGCCACCTTGCCCAGCCCAGACATTGTTATTTCAAGTATGTTAATTTTGAGATTAGGCCTAAGTAGCAATGTCCTAAAATTCTGTAGACATCTACTGGTTTGGAATTTTTCTTCCTTTTTCTTTTTTTGCCAGTATGCCTAAAGTATAAAATGATCCTATAGTTAGGATCATTTCTCAGATACAAATTAATTATATTAATTATATTAATCATATTAAGATTTTGGACTGAGCTAAAAATATATAAGAATAACATTAAGAATAAGAATATATTTGATGAATAAATAATTAATACTATTTGTGGATTAATTTCCCTGTGCCAGGTCCTTGCTAGGTATTTCGTATGCATTATTGCTAATCGTGATCATACTCATGCACAACAACTAAAATTAGCCCCATTTTATAGATCAGGAGACTGAGGCTTAGAGAGGTAAAGTGGCATTCCCACTGTCATAAAGGTAGTGGGTGGTGGAGTTTGAAATTCAAACCCAGGCATATTTGATCCCAAAGGCATCATTTCTTTCTGTTAGGTTAGTTGGCCTCTAGGTAATGGGTACAAACTCATTCTGAAACAAAGAGCTTTTAAAAATAGGACATAAATGTTTTTAGAATCTCCTTTTTAAAGCATTTTTAAATGCTCACTTTGGCTAAATTAAGAGGTGTGGCATCATTTCTTTCTGTTATGTTAGTTGGCCTATATGTAATGGGGTACAAACTTATTCTGAAACAAAGAGCTTTTAAAATAGGACATAAATGTTTTCAGAATCTCCTTTTTAAAGCATTTTTAAATGCTCACTTTGGCTAAATTAAGAGGTGTGGCAACTTTTTCAGGGAAGAAAGACTTCTTGGGGATGGGGGTTATTAATCAAAGGCAAGCATAAACCGTACTTGTTGAAGGCCCTGGACTTTATCAAAGAAGAAAGAATTCAGCATGACATAGAAAATGCCATTGGACATCAGGTGGATGGTGATCTGCTGATGAGGACCATAGAGCAGCCAGAAGCTGAAGAAGGAGAAAGGAGCTGGGAGCAAAGGATGCTGCTATGATGCTGATGTGAGATGGGCATGGCTCCTGGGCTAAAACAGGCACAGCTGCGTGAGCCGGGCCCTGCATCTCCATGCTAAGCCCCCAGGAGCTGCAAGAGGATAGATGAGACTTGGCTTCCAACGGGAGCATCATGCCTGGAGCTGTTGGTGGGACTAGAATAAGCTAGGCCACCTTTCAGCCTCAAGTCCCCTGCTTGTATAGCTCTCATTGTGGCCTTTGGCAAGTCTTCACTTTTCTGCTTAGAAAATGTGACAGTTGAACTAGATTGTCATGAAATGCCAGGAGAGACAGAAAGCATGAATGAGCATGAGACAATGTGATTTTATGTGGTTTCCTGTTTTGGATTTCCAGGAATATGGAAGCTCTCTGATCTCAGATTAGGAAGGACTATTTTCATGAAAAGGGGCTGTGGTCTCAGGAAGGTCTAATGACATTTCCACATCTCTTTAGTCCTTTGATCCTTGTAGTCCATGGGTCCTTCAATCTCACATAAGCAAAGCACAGTGCCTACAGGGCACCTTGGGTGAGCTCTGAGGACACCATCTTTCCTCTACCCTAGGACTCTTCTCACAGATTCCCAATAGATGGTATTCTTGCCCTGCACCCTACCATGAAAAGCCAGCCTCCCTTCCTCCTTTTTTCTCTTTATTCCTTCTTCACTTTCCTTCCTTCCTCATAATTTCACTCTGTTACCTGGGCTAGAGTGCAGTGACATCATCATAGCTCACTGCAGCCTCACACTCCTGGGCTCAAGTGAGCCTCCTGTCTCAGCCTCCCAAGTAGTTGGGACTACACCTAGCTTATTTTTTAGTTTTTGTAAAAAGAAGATCTCACTATTTTGCCCAGGCTCAAAAATGGCTCTTTCAACATTCATTTTAGGGAGATCTCTCCCAAAGAAGTAATTTTCTTCCTAATCTCCCCTAGCAATGTGAACAGCAAAGCTGACTATACTTTCTTTTTTTGCATCAGTGACCAGGAAGCCTGGAATTGAATCTGAACCTCATTAGTGCCATCATGTTTGTATTTGTGGTCAGTTTATGGGATTCCCTTCTTTACTGGGCCTCGGTTTCAAGTATGTCATTTGTGAGCTGCCTTAAAGTTGGCAGGACTTTTCCTGACTTAACCTTAGGCTTTCCTTCCAAGAGTTCTTTACTTGAAAAGCTGCCCTTTGTTCTTATTTTATGGAACTTTTGCATGGATTTAAGTAGGGGAAAGAGGTGAGGGCTGCAATGCAGAAGACTTCTCAGTAGAGTCAGGTGTCTGTGCCCAAGCCCAGGCTCTGTTCCCCACTTGCTAGGCAACCTCAGGAAAATAACATACTCTTTCTGTAAAAAATAATGAGCTGTAACAAGGTCTACCTTAAGATCCTTTCCACTCTAGGATTCTGCCTGGGAGCGTATCAGTCCTATTGGTATTTGGGGTAAATGCCAGGGGGAGAGATAGGACTCAAGGATCCTTAAAACCAAGGCAGAAATCTGAAAATAGGGAGAATCCATAGGGATAAAGTCCTACCACCTTCCCTTTCATATGACACTTTAGAGCTGGAACCTTGGGGAAAGGAGGCTGGGAGAGGAGCTGGGCTGAGGCTTGACAGCTCTATCAGTCAGGAAGCCCAGGGAGGCATATGCTGCAGCCAAGGTTGCTGAAGGGCCTCCATCTGCCTGGGAGCCACTTGCCAAGCAGCCACTAAGCTGGGGCCAGCACCATGGCCCCTCTGTCCCCCATTACCTCTTCATGGGCATCTGTAGAGGGGCAGCCCTGGAGCAGCTGGGATGATGGGGGGATGGGAACCCATGTTCCCTTTCTGCTCCCTATCATGCAGGAGGTCTTTCAGACATTACCCTGGAGAGCCATCCTCGGGCAGCTGGCCTAGCAGAGAGTGCCAGTAATTTTAGAGTCACTGGCACCTGGGCCTGCTCTGACTTTCCATGCGGCAATAAAGGAAGAATAATCTCTGAAAAAATGAAAGAGAGAGATCCCCTTCAAGAGGTAGGTAGTGGTAGTAATAGCAAGAAATATTTAGTGCTCTACTTTTCCAAGAACTGCCTCCATCCCTCTGTTCATTACCTTGGTTAGATCCCAAAGAAACAGGCAGGGCCAAGAGAGTGGTTCACAGAATACATGAGGTAGCTGAGACCTAAAGAGGTCAAAGGCCCAATGTCACCCAGAGACCACGTGATTTGGTTTAGAGGATCTGAGGGTCTGTGCAGGGCTTAGACAGCATCTGGGCTGCTGGGTGGAACACAGCAGTTGTTGGAAGAGTCAACAGCAGTGGTCCTCATGGTGAGGGCTTCTCCTTTGCCCACAAAGCTGATTCTTTGAGACACATGGAAAGACTTATATAGGTGAGGGGAAGGCATGTGCAGAATTTCTTTTTAAACACCCTCAGTAGTATACTTACCTCTTGTTTCTGTGATGTAAGGAGCTTTTATAGAAGCATGATGAGCCCAGGATGCAAAGATACCTGCTTATCTCCACCATGGCATTTTAGATTCTCTTAGGAAAGTAGGTTTTTTCTTTATGCAGCAGAATGATATGTGTCCCCAGTCTGTTGTACTTTGAGAACTTCATGATGCAAGAGAAATGCAGGTCCCATGTCCTGAAGTCCAAGGCACAACCTTGGGCAACTCTTGTAATCTCTTTGGCTTCAAGTTTCCCACCTGTTAGATGGAATAGTCTCCACCTGACCTCCCTTTAAAGGGAACTTGTGAGGATTCGATGGGGGTGGTGGATATGCAAGAACTTCAGGGGCAGCGTGTCTCCTCCAGGCTGACCCAACGTCAGAAGCACCAGGGAAGGACCTTGGGCGCAGCTGCCTGAAGTGAGGTGGGGGGAGCAGCACTGGTTCTGGTTCCCCTGCGGCTACAACTTGCTGAGCCATTCTGGGCAGTTCTCTCCCCCTTGCTGGACCATGGCTATCTTTTAAAACTATTTGTCTAAAATGTACATTTTAAAACTTTGTTTTTGGGTGGTACCTGTGGCTCAAGGAGTAGGGTGCCAGGCCCATACCCCAGAGGTGGCAGGTTCAAAACCCAGCCCCAGCCAAAAACTGCAAAAAAAAAAAAAAAAACCACCCCCAAACCTTTGTTTTTATTGAGATATAATTCATATGGCATAAAATTCACCCTTTAAAAATATACAATTCAGGGGGTTTAATATAGTCGCAAAATTGTGTAACCATCACCACTATTGAATTCTAAAACATTTCATCAGCCCCAAGGAAACTCCACACCCATTGTCAGTTATTCCCTGTTTCTTCTTCCTTCCCCCTCAGCAGCAGCTGATCTGTTGTTTTGCCTCTGCTGGACATTTCATATGAGTGAAATCATGTAAACATGGCTTTTGGGGTCTGGCTTCTTTCATTTAGCATACCGTTTTCAAGGTTTATCCAAGTCATAGCATGGGTCAGCACTTCACTCTTCTTATAGCTGGATACTATTCTGTTGCATGGATATGTCACATTTTGTTTACTCATTCATCTGTTGATAGACATCGGGTGGTGTCTACCTCTTGGCTGTTGAAAATAACGTTACTATGAACGTTCCTGTGTAAGTTTGTGTTTGAACACATGTTTTCCATTCTTTAGGGTCTGTGTGTCCTAGTAGAATTGCTGGTTCATATGGCAGTTCCATTTAACTCTTTGAAGAGCTGCCAAACTGTTTTCCACAGTAGCTTCACCATTAACATCCCCACTCGCAGTATTCCAGTTTCTCCTCATCCTTGCCAACACTTGTCTGTATATTTTTTCGTTATACATGTAGCCATCCTAGCGGATGTGAAGTAGTATTTCATTGTGGAAAATATAAATGGCATAGATTTTTAGCCTAAAAAACACTTTTTTAAAAGTAGTCTTATCTTTCATATGTAAAATAATATGGGAGGAGCCTCTTCAAGTACAATGGGAAGACTTGAGCCCACCCCTCTTTGCAGTCCCAGAAACAAGTCCTCATGGGTGCTATAAAGACCTAGGCTCTATGCTTTGCAGCTCTGGAATCTGAGTCTCATTACCAGAGACACTTCCTGTGTAGTGTCTGCCTTAGCCCTCAGTCTCATCCTGGTTGCCTTTGGGAACCCCTTGCAGCATTTGACCAAGCTGTGGGTCTGCCCTGCCACTGTGTTGGCGTTGCCACAATGAGAAAAAGAAATTCAATGACTCCCCATTTATGGTTCCAGCTTTCAGGGTGTTGTGCAGTAGAGCTGGAAAAATGCCACAACTGCCTCCCTTCTCAAGTCTAGGAAGGAAGGTCTTGGGCTTTGCTGACAAAGGTGGAGCAGAGGAGCATAGCAGCTGAGCTGATGAGACTGTGAAGTCAGTACAGGGTTTACTGAACTCAGCTTTGAATAGCCCTGGTAGTGCTAATCCTCTGAGATCTGGAGCGTGGCTGCTGGCATACTTCCAGCCCATCTTCCTTTCCCACTTCTCTCTGCATTAGCATTCTAGGAGCACCAGCCACTCTGCTGTTGAATGGGCGGAATGTTCTGCGTTCTAGTGTTGCCTTGGCAGGGAGAAGATGTCTCCCAAGTTCTGTTCTGCTCCTTGCAGTGCTCTGCTTTCGACAGCTGTCAGTGGCTTGAGTCATCAGACACAGATTGTTCTGTTCCCTTGGATTTCAGGGTAGTGTTCTTCTTTTATTGATGTTTAATTCTTTGAAGAAAGATAATTTATAGTTCATATAGGGACTTCTGCTTAGCTGGAATATTAGATTAACCTCAGCACCTGTTTCCTCCCCTGTGACTTGCTGTTGAGTAAAATGTTGTCACATCTTTTTGAAGAATGTAGCTTCCTGATTTTACAGATATGGAAACTGAGCCTCAGGTGTCCTAGTAACTCAAGGGGCAGAAAGCATCATTTAGAAGTATATCATTTCATAAACAGCCCGAGAATCAGAGAATGTGCAATTCAGAAGCACCTTAAAGACCATCTAATCTAACTCCTTGGTCTATCAAATGTGCCTGTTTAAACCATTGTGTTACTAACAGTTGTATGTTGATTGCGTTTGTGTTATGAAATTCCCCAGGGGAAACACTCAGGTGTTCCTTGAGTTTCAATCCAAGGCATGGCATGTTAAATGATCAAGATAGTAAGTGGTGGGAGAAGTCCCTCAGGGGGAAAAGCTGGGGGCAGAGCCCACAGAAAGAGTGATAAATGCTCAAGGACATGCAGGGAAGGTGCCACAGACAAGGCAAGGGCAGTGCAGAGACATAGAACTAGGAGTTACAAGCAGGTGTATCCTGGGCTCATCAGAGAGCCAATTAGAAAGGGTGTAGAAAGGGGAGAGCTTAAATACCACAATCAAGAGTTTTGCTCTAATTTTAACTTAATTGGGGCCTCTGAGAAGTTTTGAGCAGGATTCAGGCCCTTTTTTCCTTTTTCCTGCTAGAGCCTTGACCCAGGCCTTCCTAATTTCTTCCCTGGGAGTTTTTTAGTAAACTCCTAACTGGTCTCTCTCCCTCTAGTCTTGTCCTTTTTTTTTTTTTTGCAGTTTTGGCTGGGGCTGGGCTTGAACCTGCCGCCCCCGGTATATGGGGCCAGTACCCCACTCCTTGATCCCCAGGCGCTGCCCCAGTCTTGTCCCTTTTCAACCCTGCTCTGTATAGGCTCCCTGCCCCCAGGAGCTTTCCAAAATGCAAATCTGGATAGAGGATATGGTGGGGAACAGAAAAAATAAAATGCAAATCTAGGCAAACTTGGTAGCTTAAAATTATAATCTCAGCACCTTGGGAGGCCAGGAGTTCTGGACCAGCCTGGGCAATATAGCAAGACCCTGTCTCTGTAAAATATAAAAAAAGAATTAGTCAGGCATGATGGCATACATCTATAGTTCAGCTATTTGGAAGGCTAAAGGAGGAAAATCACTTGAACCTAGGTGTTTAAGGTTGCCGTGAGTTAGATGACATCACTGCGCTCTAACCCAGGCAACAGGACAAGACCCTGTCTCAAAAAACACACAAAAACTCCAATGCAAATATGATTGTGCCCCTCTTCTTTAAAGCACTTCCACAGCTCCTTGTTGCTCTGTTGCCTACAGGGCAAGATCCTGGCTCAAGTGGCTCTTTGTGGCCAGGCCTGGCCCCTACCTCCTTCGGCAGCCTCACCCCTCTGTGCCTCTGGCTCTTTCTAGGGCTCCCTGGTTTCCTGAGTAGCCATGCTGTTGAATTACTCACTGTCTATGTACAGGCTTCTCTCTCCCTACCATTTGCTTTCTCTGCTTTCACCATGTTGGTGAATTCCTGTTCATCCTTCAAGACCCATTGCAAATTTCTTGTTTGAGGAAGCTTTCCCTGATCATTCTGAGCCATTATTGTTATTATGCTTTGAATGTGCTCTGTTTTAAAGCTTACACCATATTGCTTTCCAAATACTGGCTCCTCCCATTTTTGAGTGTTTATTGTGTGAGAGGCACTGACCCAACCCCCTACTCACATTAGTTCATGTTATTCCCACAGACCGTTAATGTTCCCTTACAGCCCCATTTACAAATGAGGACACTACAGCTCAGAGATATGGTGGTTTACTCAAGGCATGCAGCTGAAGGGTGACAGAGCTAGAATTTGATTCCATATCTGTTTGACTCAATTTCTGCATCCTTCAGTCTCCTGCTTCCTGAACCCTGCTGCATCCCCTAGACCTCCATTGTTGACCTTTAGGAAATTTTAAATATGGGAGTGACTAAGCAAAGGGGTGGATGCAGGAGGTATGGTGTGGACAAGATGAAGAAATGAAGGGATACTGGAGTGAGGAGGAAGTGATTGGAGTCCAGCTTCTCATGGCTAAGGGTTTCCTTTCTACCTTCTATTCCAAGTGGCAGCCTCTAGCTTCCTAGGGACAGGCCTAAGGGACTCCAGGATGAGCAGGTGGCATGGTGACAAACACCATGGCAACCTGCCTCCTCTCTGGGACCTCGAGGAGAGGGAGGACCTGAGAAACCACAGGGCACACACTGAGGCTTCTACGCAGGATCCTGGAAAGGTGTCTTCCTTTCCTGTCACCTGAGCTGCTCGCCCCAACCTGGCAATGCTTCCCATGCATCATGTCCCAGTCGCCCAGGGAGGGCTCCCTTCCTGGGAGAGTGGCTTCTGCCCTCCCAGGAGGGACCCCTCCTATAGGTCCCATCCCAGCAGGGGAAATGCCACTTCCACCTCCATCCCAGATGAATAGCTGGTTCTGGCTTCCCAGGAGACTGTCAACTGCAGCCAGGTATAAAAACCACCCCCTTCTTTCCTGCAGGCCAGGGAGGAAGGAAGAGGGAACCCAAGAAGAGGGAGGCAGGCGTTGCCAAGCAAGGTAGTAGCAGGGACAACTGGGACAAAGCCCTCATTGTACCAAGGCCACATGCAGCTCCAAGGCAAACCAGGCATCCTGCCTGCCTCCCAGGACCTAGGCCTAGAATGCCACCTGCATTTCCCTAGCTCCTTAGCAATACTCATACAAGCTGGCTTGAAAACAAGAGGCCTAGCCTCAAATATGAGTTCTGCCTTTGCTGAGAAGTTCTCCTGAAGGCACAACCTCCTCTCTGTACCTTCCGAAAAGCAAGAAGGAAGGGGATGATAAGGAGAGAGTTGTCAGTGAAGCCAGGCTGACTTGGGGTAGAAACCAGAGTCCATTACACTACAGCTGTGTGACCTTGGGCCCAAATGTGACAAAATACCTGGAAGGATTTGAAGTTATGGACCAAGACACATGAAAGCACTCAGCATGGTCATCTTGCCACAGAAGGCTTCATCATCACAGGTGATCCTTGAAGCTCTTGGCTACCCCAACCCCCAGCTGTTCCTAGCCAAGGTCCTACTGTGCCCAGGAGGCAGGGATGGCCCATTTATGGCCATCCTAATGTGTGTGGAGGAGCACTGTTGTTGCCCCCACACCTCAAACTGCCCCTGCCCCATGGTTCCTACTCTGGAGGCCAGGCCTGGGGTTCCAGGAGGCCCTCCCTTGGTGATTGGGGCATGATGCACGGGAAGCATTGCCAGGTTGGGGCGAGCAGCTCAGGTGACAGGCATGGTGCCGGCAGCTCCTGCAGCCCAGCACCCAACACCTCTGGGCAGACAATGCTGGCTGTGTCCAGGCCCTCCAGGGGAACAAACCGTGTTCTGTCTAACAGCCAGGAAACAGGCCATCTGAGCAGCGCCTTTGTCTACTCAGGAGGCAGCCTTGGCTCTGACCAGAATGACCAGGCTCCTCCAGGGAGGCCCTGACGTGGGAATGGGGTGGTTCCTGGGCTGAGGACTCCGGGGTTTGAGATCCAGCCCTTCAGCATCTGATACTGACCAGGTTTGGATGTTGCCCCCCACCCCACACACCTGGGGCATGACTTGGCCAAGTCCCTTCCCTCTCTGTGGCTCAGATTTTTTATCTGTAAAAGGGAACTAATTACAGCACTTCCTCATAGGGCTATTGGAAGGAGTCAATGGCGTAATGTACGTAAAGTGCTTGGCACGGGGCTGGTGTGGAGTGGGGCTCGGTGAGCACTTCTTTCCCAGCATGGAGGGAGGTCCAGGGCATGACATCCTCAGCCTAGTCTCCTGTAACCAAGCTTTTGTCCTCAGTCCCTGCTATTAGCATGGAAGGAGGGAACTGAGGTCTCTGGAACTGGCACAGGACCAGTACATTGGCTGCAAAGAACCCAGACCCCTCTCCCTCAAACTCCAGGAGCTCTGGGGTGTTGTCCAGCATAATATCCACATTACAATAGCCAAAATCCAACCAGTATGGGCCTCTCCCCTTATAAAACACCAGTAGGTTGCCCTTGGGGTCCACGCCTCCAAGAAAGTGGCCCAAGGACTCCCAGGTGGGAGGCAGAGGGCTTGAGTCTACTTGCCCACTTAGCCAGAGGGTTTCTCCACCCACTGGGATCCTCCTCCCCCCAGGGGCTTCTGCTTCTACTCATCTGCTACTCATCTGCTTTGAGCTTGTGCTCTAAGTTCCTGGGATATGCCAAGATCAGCATGCATGTTTGTACAGACGGGTGCGGGAAGGCCTGGCGGCATGGGCAAGCTGTCTGAGCACATTCGCTGAGACCTACGTGGCACGTCTTGGGATGGCAGGGGCATGGTACCTTTTCATGTTTGTGTGTATCCATATGTCTTTTTATACGTGTGCTGGTATGTTGGTCTGTCTTGTCTCCCATATAGACGGGAAGCCCCGAACCACGCGCCAACTGGGAAGGTGATGGTCGGCGAGACCAGCCCATCCTAATTTGGGGTTCCTGGTCCTGCTCCAGGAGTCCTCCAGCCTACAGCCCCCACCAAGGAGGGAGGACTGGACAGCAAGGGGGTGGGAGTTTCAATGTCAGGGACCTGGGGAAGAAGCAGGCCTGGCTCATAGAGTAGAAGACTCAGTGCTGGCCAGTGTGCAGGAGACCTTGCCCCTGCAGCCTCCATACCTCAGACCAGGCCCTCGCTCTCCCTGGGGTGCACTCACTCATCTGGAGGACACTGGGTTGGACTGATAATTTCTCACCGCCTTTGAGGATCTGACGATTGTGACTTTAAGTTGGGAGGTGGGAACCTGTGCACCAGCCCCATTCAATTCATTGGTGGAGGCAGCTGTGGCCTGCTAGGCCCTCACCAGGTCCTGGGGTGTCCTGCCGAAGGGTGAGAGGAAAAGTCATGCCAGGCAGCGGCCCCAGCGAGAGGATGACATGGCCCGGCCCGGCCTTCCCCACGGCACCCCCAAACCGCCCTCTCTCCTCAGCCCCGGGGACACCGCCCATCCCGCCCCTTACCCGGACCCGCAGCCTCATGGCCATGTCCCTGCCCGGGAGTAAAAGGGCCTCTGCTGGATCCCGCAGGTAAGTCTACCCCTTGCCCAGATCCTTGGCTTCAGAGGGTGGGAGAAGGGGGTATTCCTGTCTCTACCTGCCACTAACTTGCAGTGTGTCTTTGAGGAACTCTGGAGCTATTTAAGGGTTCAAATGACATAGTGGATAAGAAAGTTCTCTGAAGGGGTAAACCACTGGATTCCTACCAGTACTCGGTCTCATCCATATTGTTTGATATGCACAATTGCTGGAGGGAAGTTGTACAGTTGTCTACTCAAGCTCACTTGGCCTCCCCTGATTTTCATTCTTGTGAGCCTTCTGTATGCCCCATTCTTCTCCGCCTTTCTGAGTCCTTCCAGAGTTCTCCTTCCCTGGGTTTGGAGATCTTGGAAGTTGAGGACCCTTCGTAAAGGCAGATGGGTCCCCACCCTTGGCCTGCGGTCCTGCCCAGCTTCTGTTCTTTTCCCTGGGGAGCCAGGAGGACCAGCCTCATTCTGGTTTTCCATCTTGATTTCCGCTGTCTGTTCTGTCACCCCTGTCTGTGCTTCCCCCTCTCTCCCTGCTTCTCTCCCCGGCGGTGACCCCGAAGTGGGGGCCCTTTGGGCCGCAGCGGCCTGGCAGTGTTCACCCAGTGTCCGCAGCTGCCCACCAGCCAGAACGAGCACCTGCCTCTTCTTCCTGCCTCCAGGCGCACCTCTCCACCTGTGAGCATGCGGGATGCCTACGGCACCTCTTCCCTCAGCAGTAGCAGCAACTCAGGCTCCTGCAAGGGGAGTGACAGCAGCCCCACGCCAAGGTAATCAGCCCCTCCCCTCCTGTGGCTGTGCTGGCTGGGAGCCTGGTGACCCTGGGGTGAGGCACACAGAGGAGCTGCATGGTATTCTGACCATCTCTGACCCCAGCACACTCACTGGCTGTGCAACTTCTCCTCTCTGAGAGTCAGTTCCTGGCTGTGACACAGATAGGATGATGCCAAGCTATACTCAGCCATAACAGTGGTTTAATCAAACTGGCAGTGATGCTTTCAGAATGAGGAGCCAGAGGTAAGCAGCTCCCTAATGTGTCAAGAACCCTGCCTCCTCTCTTTCTGTTGTACCATCCTTTGGGTGCAGCTTTTGTCCTCGTCATCACAAGCTGGCTCTTGTACTTCCAGGCATCAGCTCAGACATCCAGGAAGGAGCAACATAGAAAGGACCAAAAACTGGCAGCGCCCGTACCTCAGTGGGTAGGGCACTGGCCATATACACTGAAGCTGACGGGTTTGAGCCCAGCCAGAGCCTGCCAAACAACGACAACTGCAACAACAACAACAAAATAGCCAGGCCTTGTGGCGGGCGCCTATAGTCCCAGCTACTTCAGAGGCTGAGGCAAGAGAATCACTTACGCCCAAGAGTTTGAGGTTGCTGTGAGCTGTGGCAACATGACACTCTACTGAGGGTGACAGCTTGAGACTCTGTCTCAAAAAAGAAAGAAAGAAAGAAAGAGAAAAAGAAAGGACCAAAAACCCTGCCCTCAAGGGTTGTTTTTTCTGAGAACCTAGAAAGTAGGAAATTCTGCCAATACCTTGCTGGCCGGAACTGGTCACATGGCTTACTCTAGCTTCAGGGCCAGTTAGTGCAGAGTTAGTGTTTTCCCAGTACAGTGCCATCCCAAACAAAATGGGGGTTCTTGAAAGAAGACAAGATGGTCTTAGGAGGCATCTAGCCATGCCTACCTTCTTGTACTTCTCAGGGGTACACTTGGAGAGCAGCCCAGGTGGAGCTAGTTTGGAAAGAGGTGAAGTGCATTACAAGTGCAGCAGATGCCAAATCATGGTGACCAAGACTCCCAAAGCAGGGTCAGCCTGGAGAGGCAGGTGACAGGTCCTTTAAGATCAGGAAGTGAGAGCTGCCATGGCAGCCCTCATTTCTGTTTCCCCACCACTGAGATACTAGTGGGAGACTGGGTAGTATGCATTTTGGATTCAGCTACTTCCTATCTCTGAGTCTCCATGTCCTTATCTGTAAAGTGGAGCTGCTAATTCAGGGGCTTCAGCAAGCTGATATCTGCATACTGTCCACATATCCTAGATAGCTGACAATTGATAGCTGTCCTTGTTAGTGCTTTGGGCTGATGAAATGGTTATGTGCCAGAGAAGGCCAGGAGATGTCCAGCCTGCAGCTCCCATGGCTGGGGCACCTCCCGAGAAGGCTTGTCTTGCCTCTTCCAGTGGAGAGGATGTCATGTGTATGACATGATGTCTGGAGCTACTGAACCAGCAGTTCTCAGAGTCTTCTACCATAACACGCATGATGGGTAACACTTGTGAGCAGAACCCATGCCCCAAAATCCTGGCCATCACCCCACCCAGAGCCTGGGGGACATAAAGTGATGTGTATATAATTAGAGATTTTAACATTTTTTCCATTAGTAACATATTATTATTATTTTTTTTTTTTTTAGAGACTGAGTCTCACTATGTTGCCTTAGGTAGAGTGCCGTAGCATCACAGCTCACTGCAACCTCAAACTCTTGGGCTTAAGTGACTCTCTTGCCTCAGCCTCCCAAGTAGCTGGGACTACAGGTGCCTGCCACAATGACCAGCTATTTTTGGTTGCAGTTGTCATTGTTGTTTAGCAGGCCCAGGCCCCCGCTCAAACCTGCCAGCCCCAGTATATGTGGCCGGTGCCCTACTCACTGAGCTACAGGTGCCGAGCCTGTAACATATTTCATAACTAGTCCATTAGGGCAATCTCAGCCCCAGTACTCAGAACCCCTTCTACATGAGGGTCTTCTTTTGCCCACCACGAGAGTTGCTGCCCCTAAGTGAGTGGTGGAGCCTCAGTCAGGGCCTCAATGTAAACAGCCAGACTTTCCAAAGTAGGAACAACTGAGGGACATGCATTAAAGCATATTTTTCTTCTTGAATTAAAAATGTATACACATTAAGAAAGGAAAAAACTGGCTCGGCGCCTGTGGCTCAATCAGCTAAGGCGCCAGCCACTTACACCTAAGGTGGCAGGTTCGAATCCCCAGCCCGGGCCCGCCAAACAACGATGGCTGCAACCAAAAAATGGCCAGGCATTGTGGCGGGCGCCTGTGGTCCCAGCTACTTGGGAGGGCAGAGGCAGGAGACTCGCTTGAGCCCAGGAGTTGGAGGTTGCTATGAGCTGTGATGCCATAGCACTCTACCCAGGGGGATAGCTTGAGGCTCCGTCTCAAAAAAAAAAAAAAGAAAGGAAAAAACTGTATTAATAAAATTTTAATAAATAAGTCATGTTTGACTTCTGAAATTACAAGAAATATAAGATACAATATACAAGATCACAATCATCATTGATATTATTGAGTATTAAAATTTCAATACAATTTTTTTCTTTCTTAAAATGGGTATACATTTTTTGGCACACCTTCTGGATGAGTGTGTGTGTGTGTATATATATATGTATATATTTTTAAAGATAGAACTAGTGACTAAAAGTATATGAATGTTAAATGTTATATTGGAAAAAAATACTCATGAAAGCAAATGGAAAAATTTTAAATAGTTATTTCCTCTCTAATCCTTTCTGATTCCTACTCGTTTGACTAATCTTGGTTCCTCCACTACCACCACCCACTCCACCCCTAGGCATCACAGATCTGTGCCTCTCTAGCCAAAGTTCTTGTAGGAGGATGAGTGTAGGACTAGTGTGTGAGCTTCAGGGTGACCCGTATGGCTGGCTTCTCATTTGGAGAGAGATTTCTTAGACC
The DNA here is from genome assembly GCA_963574575.1 of Galagoides demidoff. NCBI lineage: Eukaryota > Metazoa > Chordata > Mammalia > Primates > Galagidae > Galagoides > Galagoides demidoff. Next base: position 4,241 of record CAUYQV010122571.1, on the reverse strand, counting down.
AGAGGGGGGAACCCCAAACTCTCTAACTATGCTACTCCTTTGCCCCTTGCTGGGCAGAAAACAGGCCTGTCTGAGTTAAACTTAGAGACCACAAGATGAGTACATAAAAGAAAACAAGTTCTCCTTTCCTTCTTTCCACTTCTATTACCCCTTTCTCTTCAACAGTTTACCATTTACAGATACTTTTTCCTCAGTCAACATTAGACAGCTTCCACAAAACTTTAAAAACCACCTCCACCTTGGCTGCTTCAGCAAATGGGCCTCACCGTGGCCTGTCTTTTCCAGGCCCATAAGTGATTATTGCCCCTCCCTTAAGCCTAAGGGTCCCCATCCTCTGAAGGACCAGAGTTGGATGTCAGCAAGGCTTAGGTCTCTAGTTGTGGAAGAAGAAGCCAGGCTGGTTTAAGCCAAGACCCAGGAAGGTTTCTTTATAGTAGAACAACCAGACTGAGGAAGCTGTGATTAGAGGCAGCCTGTTGTAGAAGTGCCGCCTGGTCAGAATTGGAGTGTTCCTTTTCCTTGAGAAAGTTTTGGCCCTGCCTCCCTGACTGGCACTGACAGCCCTCTGGGTGGAAATTTATCCTCCTTTGCACTGACGGGGCTGGGGTGCCACACATGTCCAACACTGGTGCCACCCTGTGCTGGGAGCGGTACACATCTAGCCTGCTGACCCCTCAGGGTTCTGCTATCACCAAGTCCATGCCCAGAGCTAGTAGTAGGTCTTCACGTGTGTCCCCAGACGACGGACTTGTGAACATGTGTGCCTGTGCCTGGGCTGGTGTCCTAGGATATGTGAATGTAGCAGGATGGTGGGGATGTGCAGGCACAGGAGTGCCCCCACGTGTGTGGGTGTGCAGGTGCAAAAGGAATGGGAATCAACATACTCAGATGTGCACGCTTAGTGTATATACATGTGCATATTCATGTGTGCACAGGCATGGGGAGGAGAAGGTAGGAGTGTGTGAAGAGACTGCGCCCACACACACATGCCTGCTTTCCTTGTGCCCAGGCTTTGAGGGCTCTCCCTCCACTCTGGGAGATGTTTCCTCCTCTGCAGTGGTGAGTCCTTGTCCACCATGCAGACCTGACTCCACCCCTCTGACCCCAGCTTCTTGCCTTAAAACTCATTCTCTGGGTTAGGAGACTGGGTTCTGGGGACATGGCTGGGACTGTCTGTGGGGCCAGCAGCTCCCTCTGAAAGATAAAGACAGTCTCTACTGGCAGGGCAGCTGTAGGGATTGACAGGACTACTCAAGTGTTTGGCATGGCTCACACACATGCTCTGGTATGTCTCCCCACTCTAACTAGAGGAACCCTGAGCCCCCTACCCTGACACTGCTCCTCAATCACAAGAACTTTACTAAAACTCATCTTCTAGAAGGCTGGGTGTTCTCATGCCCACACAGAACCTGTGCAGGTGTCCTGGTTTGGAAGTGTCTCATGGTCAGGGAACAAAGATGGTTAGGCTGGCCTGCCCTTGTTCCCTGGAGGCCCAGCATCTGTGCCTTGCCTGACCTGTTCCTCCCTGATGATGGCATCCCTTGCAGGCGCTCCATGAAGTACATGCTATGCAGCGACAACCATGGCATCAAGCCCCCCACCCCGGAGCAGTACCTGACTCCACTGCAGCAGAAGGAAGTTTGCATCCGGCACCTGAGGGCCCGGCTAAAGGACACGCAGGACCGGCTCCAAGACCGGTGAGCAGCAGGACATCCTTGGGGACAACTTGCCAACTCCACACTCACAGGAACCAGGACCTGGAGTTCTTTGGGGAAGGAGGAGTAGCTCAGGGCCTCCCAGCATCTCCTGTCCCCGCCTTCCCAGGAAAGCCTCATCCGAGCCTGTTTGCAGATACCCCTTCCCAGCTTCTTACTTTGATTGCTCCAGGTGGCTGTTGGGGGACAGGTGGGGAGTGTTTTCTCTTGTGGGAGTCTGTCCTGTCTCTTCAGCTTCAGCCTGGAAGCCCCTGTTACCCTTTTTTTATCCCTAGCTGCTGTCTATCTGGGGAGTTGGAGCACTGGGAGAAACAACCCTTTATCCCTCCCGTGCTTCCTCCTGAGTGAGTCTCCAGGGAACTCTTCCCCCCAGTTCAGAAGTCATCCTCCTCATCTACTTCCTACTTCCAGCTGATGTAAGATCATGAGAAACCTTTCACCAGGCTCCCATGGGCCCCACAGACCCATCTGAGCTCCTTCTCAAGACTACAAGGGCACTCAATCCTGTCCCTCCCAGCCTCTACTTCCCCAGCCAGGCCTCCCAAAATTCTGAGATTATAAGTGTAAGCCACCATGTCTGGCCCCTATTAAACATTTATATCACCTCAAAAAAAAAAAACCCATCTCCATTAGCACAATCACTGCCCATTTCTTTTCATCCACCCCATTTCCTAGAAATCACTCATTTTTCTGTCTGTATAGATTTGTCTGCTCTGGACATTTCATATAAATGGGATCATAAAGTATGCATCCATGACCATATCATTCTTGATCAGAGCTCTGCCAAAGAGCCAATCCAGTTTGGACTTGCTATGCTTTTCAAGCTGCAGGAGGGTACAGGTGGCATTCTATGACCTCGTCATAGAGCTGGGATTGCTATTTTTGCTTCCCCTCATCTTCCTAATGATGCCAGGGTTCTGCTTGGCCTTTTGCATGAATGTCCATGGGGAACAGATGGCCCATCTCCCAGCTTCCTTCCAAGGCCAGCCCTGTGGCTCAGAGCAGACCTGTGTGGTTTGGGTAGGATGTTGTCATGGGCATGCCCAAATCTCAACTCCCTACTCACTCTCTGCCCATGGCTCCCACAGGATCCTGTGGCAGCTCCTTACATGCTGTGCTATCACACCTCTCGTGCTATGTGTATTGGGTTTCATACCTGTACTTTCTATTGTGATCTGCCTCCTACTCCTCAAAGATGCCATGTGCTTTTACACCTCTGTGTTTCCTTATCTTGCGTCCCTGCTACCTGCGATGCCCTGTCCCCATCTTGCTTCCCTTCAGGACCCAGTTCAGATGTGATGCCCTGCAACTTACTGAGGTGTAGGCAGAGCTGGAAACTACAGCTCTCTGGGAACTGGCTGGTTCTAAGGAGAGGGAGCCAGGGAGAACAGAGCTGAGTAGCCCAGTTCCTTCTTTCAAACTCATTCTGCCTCCCAGAGCAAGGCATGAGCAAGGAGTGGGCATGAGAGGCCAGGAGGGTTACCGCAGAGTGAGCCTCCACCCTGAGGCGAGACAAGTAGAAACATTCCCCCTTCCTATGCCCATGTCTGTTACTGCCACTAACAGAACACTTCCGTCTGGCACTGTTTCCTTCCCTTCCAGGTGACACCCTTGCTGACTTTGTGCCCACTGTAGCCCCTCAGTAGTCTTAGTCCCTTCAGCATATAGAGGAATGAGATTCCCAGGCCCATTTCCTGCATAGAGTTTCCAATCTGACTTTGAAAACCATGTGGGGTGCTCACTCTCCTGGGCTCATACACCCCAAAGTGTTAGCCATGCCATTTGTAGATTTAATTTCCATGGATATAGGCTTTTGGCTGAGACACTGCCAGTGGGCTGTATCACTAGGAAGTGTGCTGGAGAAAGAATGCCCAGGAGAGGATGTTAAGTCTCGTGAATGATTTTCTTCTTTTCTCACTACTTTTAGTCTGCTGCATTCAGCCTGGCTCTGGTTTTACGTATAGACTTGATGGGATGTTTTTCTAACTTACCTCCCTCCCTTCCCTGTACCCCATGGATTTATCTGTGAGGCAGGGATTTGAAAATGCCTTAGCATTTCTGGACAAGAGTCTTCTGATCACCCTGTTTGCCTGGAGCTTGCCTCTTCTTTGGGGGATAACTCTGTACCTTTCTCATCCATCTTTTCAGCCTTTCCTCTTTATGGTAGATACAAAGAAGAAACTTCTAGCACAGATAAGAGAGCCAGCCTGCTCTGCTTTATCCACCACTTCCCAACCCTTCACTTGAGGGGGATGATATAAAATTACCAGCTCCCCCCAAACATTGGAGACAAGATGGTCACTTGTCTCAGAAAAACAAAACAGTCCACTACCCTCTCCATAGAGGTCTTTTCCCAAATGTCCCTTCATTTAAAATTTTCACAGCTTGCCTGTAGTCCCAGCTATTTGGGAGGCTGAGGCAAGAGAATGGCTTAAGCCCAGGAGTTGAAGGTTGCTGTGAGCTGTGACGCCACAGCACTCTACCAAGGCCAATAAAGTGAGACTCTGTGTTGACCAAAAAAAAAAA
>CAUYQV010122567.1:0-11105 GCA_963574575.1 Galagoides demidoff | reverse complement strand
TTTTTTTCTCAGTCTTTATGTTAAACATTGTTATTGTCATGAAATTTTGCCTTTTTAATTCTGAAAAAAACGTATAATACAAAAGTATACATGATTGGAAATTTGCCACCTTAACAATTTTAAAAGTACACAATAGTAGATTTAATTATATTCACATTGTTGTACAACAAATCTCTAAATTTTTTTCATTTTGTAAAACTGAATCTGTGTATTCATTAAACACTAATTCTCTTTCTGCCCTTCCCCCAGGCTTTTCAAGCATCATTCTACTTTCTTTCTGTTTCTATGATTTTGACTACTTTATAAATATTTCATATTAATAAAATTACATGTTATTATTTCTTTTGTGACAGGCTTATTTTAATTGGCATAATGTCCTTGGGTTCAACCAAGTTTTAGCATGTGGTAGTGTTTTATTTTTTTTCTTTTTGAGACAGAGTTTCATTATGTCACCTTCAGTATGTCACCATGGCATTACAGCTCGCAGCAACCTCAAACTCTTAGACTTACGTGATTCTCTTGCCTCAGCCTCCCAAGAAGCTGGGACTACAGTAGCCTGCCACAACACTCCCAGTTATTTATTTGTTTAAGTTGTCATTGTTGTTTAGCACGCCCAGGTCAGGTTCGAATCCTCCAGACTCGGTGTATGTGACCGGAGCCCTAACCACAAGAGTACCGGCACGGAGCTGATTTTTTTTTCTTTTATAAAGATTGCATAATAGTCAGGATCAATGGCTCACACCTATAATCCCAGCACTGTGGAAGGCTGAGGCGGGTGGATTTCTTGAGCTCAGGAGTTTGGGACTTGTCTAAGCAAGACTGAGATCCCAACTCATGAAAAGAACTGAAAAACCCAGCTGGGTGTCTCAGCGAGCACCTATAATCCCAGGGGCTTTGGAAGCTGAGGCAGCAGGATGCCCACAGCCTGAGTCTGAGGTTGCAGTGAGCTACAACACCATTGCACTCTGCTCGGGGTGTAAGGTAGAACTCTGTCTCAACAACAACGACTACAAAAATTGGATAATATTTCACTGTAGTTCTACATTTTATTTAGCCATGCATCCATTCCCAGACATTTGGGTTGCTTCTACTTTTTAGCTATTGTGAGTGATGGATTAGGCAAAGAACATGAATGATGATTATAGTCAGCTAAGTCTGTTGCCCATCACATGAAATCAGTTCATTGTACCTGTTAGGTAGGTTTTTACCCATATCTTCCTCCCTGGTGCCGACTCCTCCAGTCCCCCCTCCCCTGCTTGATTTCCATTGAGTTTTATTTCCCTCTATTCACATGTGTGCTTATTGGTTAGCTGTAACTTAATAGCAAATACATGTCATTTTTTTTCATTTTTTAGATCCTTCTTTTACAAAAATGGTCTCCAATTCCATCCAGATTGTCTCAAGAGATACTAATTTATTATTTTAATGGCCTTGAAGTATTCTATGGCTGTGGTACACAACTGTGTTGTGTACTGGTACTGGTCTATTGCCTTTTAAGAGCTAGGCACACAGCATCATCACCACCTGAGTTCCACTTCCTGTTACAAACCTCCTACTATCTGAATACATGGAAAAATAGTCTTCCATGAAACTGATCCCTAGTGCCAAAAAGGTTCCCGCCCATGGTCTGTTAGGAACCAAGCTACACAGCAAGAGGTGAGCACAGGGAAGTAAGTGCAGCTTAAGTCATGCTACAGCTGCCCACACACTCCCAGCACTACCTGAGCCCCATGTCCTGTTCAATAACCCATCCATCCATGGAAAACTTATCTTCTATGAAACTTCTCCCTGGTGCCAAAAATGTTGGAGTCTGATGCCCAATGGTATACATATACCACGTATTGTTAATCCACTCACAAATTAATGAGCACTTGTGTTGAATGCACATCTTTGAAACTATGAGTCATACTGCAATAAATATTCTAACACTTATCTTTTTCATAAATGGCTTCTTTTCCTTTAGGTAAATACCCAATAGTAGGATTGATTTCTGGATCCAATGGTAGGTCTACTTTAAATTCTTTAAGGAATCTTTATCTAGTTCTCCATAGAGATTATACTAGTTTACAGTCCTGCCCAAGGTGTATAGGTGTTCCTTTCTCTCTCCATCCATGCCGGCATCTGTTGTTTTTAAAAGTCATTGTTTAATAAAATCCATTCTCAGTGCTATAAGGTGAAATCAGGACATCAGATTTTGATTTGTATTTCCCTGATAATTAATGATGTTGAGTATTTTTTCATATGTTTATAGGCCATTTGTCTCTTTTCTTTTGAGAAGCTTCTGTTCCAGTCCTTTGCCCACATTTTAATGAGGTTCTCTGACTTTTTCTTGCTGATTTTGTTTGATTTTTTTTTTTTTTTTTTTGCATTTTTGGCTGGGACCAGGCTTGAACCTGCCACCCCTGGTATATGGGGCCAGCACCCTATTCCTTGAGCCACAGGCATCGTCCAATTTGCTTGATTTTTTTTTTTTGGTAGATTCTGGTCATTAGTCCTTGACTGGATGTATAGCTCCTGATATCTTTTTGATAAAAGGACTTCTTTAACTATGGCTAGTTATTTAATTATCTAGTTTAGTTAACTAACTTTAACTAACCGAGTAATGAGATTGATGGATCAATCTACTTTTAGTTCTTTGAAAAATCTCCATCCTGTTTTCCATAGTGTTTATATTAATTTGTAGTCCAACCAACAATTTTATAAGCATTCCTTTTTATCTCCATCACAGCAGCATCTATTACTTTGGGACTTTTAAATAAAAGCTATTCTAATGGGGGATGGGGTCAAGGTGATATAGCTCATTGTAGTTTTAATTTGTATTTCACTGATGATTACTACATTGAGCATTTGTTTATAGGTTTATTTGTTGTGTTTCTATCTCCTTCAAAAAAACTAGTTCAATGTAAGCATTCCAAATTGTATGCGAAATCAGAACATTATTCCCCATAAATGCATTCAGATATAAATGATCTATATGTTTGTGATTTAATAAAAAATAAAAATAAAAACTTCTGTTTATGTCTTTTGACCACTTTTTAATTTGTTGTTGTTGTTGTTGTTGTTGATTTGCTCGAGATTTTTCCATTTGTAAATTCTGGTTATTTGACCTTTATGTAGAGTTTGTGAATATTATCTCCAATTAGTAGAATTGTCTGTCCATTTGTTCTTTTAATTGTTTTCTCAGCTGTGTAGGAGCTTTTCAATTTAATCGTGTCCACTTGGGCATTTTTGTTCTTTCTGTAATTGCCACTGGGGTATTAGTCATAAATTATTTGCAAAGGCTTTTATCTAGAATACTTTTTTCTACATTTTCTTCTAGAATATATAGAGTTGCATGCCTTACATTTAATTATTTATCCATCTGCAACTGACTTTAATGAGTGTTGGGAGTTAAGGATACTGTTCTATTCATCTGCACGTAGCTATCCATTTTGCCCAACTTCATTTATTGAATAGGACTTCTTTTTCCCAGTGCATATTGTCTGTTTTTTCAGTTAAGTTATCTGTAAATAGACGGTTTTTATTTGGGTTATTTTCTGTTTCATTGATTTTTGTCTTTATTTTGTGCCAATACCATGCTATGTTGGTTATGACAGACTAATAGATTAGTTTGAAGTCTGGTAATACGATACCTCCAAATTTGTACTACTTTTTAAAGACTGCTTTGACAACCTGGAGCAGTGGCTCATGCCTATAATCCTAGCACTCTGGGAGGCTGAAGTGGGTGGATTGCCTGAGCAAAAGATTTCAAGGCCAGCCTGAGCAAGACTCCCATCTCTACTAAAAATAGGAAAACTATGGGAGGCTGAGACAAGAGGTTCTCTTGTGCCTAACAGTTGGAGTGTTGTGTGAGCTATGACACCAGGGCACCACAGTGACAAAGTGAGACTTTATCTCAAAAATAATAATAATAATAATTGCTTTGGCTCATGCTTCCAAATGAAGTGTATTATTATTATTATTTTATTGAGCTGTGGGATATTGCATTGGTATTTTGATGCAAATTGCACTGAATCTGTAAATCATTTTGAGCAGTTTGTACATTTTAACAACTGACAGTTTACCAATCCTTTAGCATCATAGGTTTCTCCATATGTTTGGGTCACCTTAGATTTCTTTTCCTGTTGCTTTGTACTTCTCATTGTGATTTTCACCTCCTTAGTTGAATACTTTCCTAGGTATTATATTTTCCTTGTAGCTGTTGTGAATGGTATTGAGTCTTTGATTTGATTCTCAGCATGAATATTATTAGGGCTACTTATTTGTATACATTGATTTTGCAACCTCAGTCTTTGATGAATTTATTTATCAATTGCAAGAGTTGCTTAGTCTAGTCTTTAAGGTATCTCATTAGCAAAAAGTGACAATTTCACTTTCTCTTTCCTGATTTAGATACCCTTTACTTCTTCCTCTTTTTTTATACCCCATAAAAGTATACAATTTTGATTTTTTTTTTTGAGACAGAGCCTCAAGCTATCCCCCTGGGTGGAGTGCCATGGCATCACAGCTCACAGCAATCTCCAACTCCTGGGCTCAAGCGAGTCTCCTGCCTCCGCCTCCCAAGTAGCTGGGATCACAGGTGCCCGCCACAACGTCTGGCTATTTTTTGGTTTCAGCCGTCATTCTTGTATTTAGCGGGCGGGCTGGATTCGAACCTGCCACCTTAGGTGTATGTGGCTGGCGCCTTAGCCACTTGAGCCACAGGTACTGAGCCTACAGTTATGATTTACTAAAAATGCAGTAAAAAAAAATTGCATTAAAAAAAAGTTAAGAAGATGATGTGTCTTTCTTCCCTTCCCCTCCCTCCCTCTCTCCCTCCCTTCGTTCCTCCCTTCTTTCTTTCCTCCCTCCCTTCCTTCCTCCCTTCTTCCTTTCCTTCATTCCTTCCTTCTACTTCTCTGTTTTTGTACATAATTTATTGAATGATGTCTGGGTTTGCTTTCAATATTTGATCAAACTTCATGTGATTGAAGAACTTCTTCCTCTTTTCTTTCTCCTTTTCTCTTCTCGATTTTCTCTACCTCTGTCTCCTCAATTCCCTACAGAAAAATCCACTGAGGAGTTCCTTTTTCAGGCTCAGGCTCATGCCAAGGCCAGCTCAAACTGGCCAGGACTTCCAGCACCATGTTGAACAGAAATTGTGACAGTGAGCATCCTGGTCTTGTTTCATTTCTTCGGGAGATTGCTTTCAACTTTTCCCCAGTTGCTGTGATGTTGGCTGGGGGTTTGTCATATATGATATTTATAATTTTGAGATGCAACATTTTTACACGTAGATTATTGAAAATTTTTAATCATGAAAGTGTGATTTTTGTCAAATGATTTTTGTGCATCCATTGAGATGATTATATAGTCATTGTTTTTGCTTCTTTATATGTGGTGAATTTTATATTTATATATATATATATATATTCATTTTGAACCATCCTTACATTCTTGAGATGAAACCCACTTAGTCATGGTGGATTTTTTTTTAATGTACTCTTTAATTCGCTTTGTGAGTATTTTGTGAGTATTTTATTGAGAACTTTTGTATCTATATTCATAAGGGATATTGGTTTTTGTTTTCTCTTTTTGTTGTTTCTTTTCCTGCCTTAGTTATCCAGGTAATACCATCTTCATAGAATTAGTTAGGGAGGATCCTCTCCTTCTCAATGTTATGGAGCATAGTTCCACAGTATGCGTGTAAGATATTCTTTGCAGTTCTAGTAACATTTGACTGTATATTATATGTTCCTGGGCCTTTTGGGGGGAGGGGAAGATTTTTAATGCTGCTTTGATGTCACTGCTCATTATTGGTTTACTCAGGAGTTCTGTTTCTTCCTGATTTAGTCTTGAGAAGTTCAGTGTTTCCAGAAATTTGTCTATTTTCTCTATATTTTCTTGTGTTGGGCTGTAGAATCTTTTATAGTATTTACAGATGATATTTTGCATTTCTGTAGTATCAGTTGTAATATCTTACTCTGAGATAAATATGGTATGATTTCTATATTTATTAATTTGTTGAGATGTATTTTTTTGTCCTAAAATTTAATATTCTCATGGAGAATATTTCCTGTGCTGATGAGAAGAATGTGTATTCGGTTGCTCTTGGGTAAAATATTCTACATTTCCGTTAGGCCCATTTGACTTAGAGTTATGTTTAAGTATTGTTTTTTGTTGTTGTTGCTATTGTTATTATTGTTTTCTTGTTTTTATTTTTTGATATAGAGTCTCACTATGTCACCTTCAGTAGAGTGCTGTGGTGTCACCACTCACAGCAACCTCAAACTCCTGGGCTTCAGTGATTCTCTTGCCTCAGCCTCCCAAGTAGCTGGGACTACAGGTGCCTACCACAATGCTTGGCTATTTTTTGTTGTTGCTGTAGTTGTTGTTGTTGTTTAGCATGCTCGGGATGGTTTTGAACCTGCTAGCCCTGGTGTATGTGGCTGGCTCCCTAGCCACTGAGCTACAGGCATGGAGCCTAAGTCTTGTGTTTTCAAATATATTTTCTGCTTGAATTATCTGTCCAGTTTTCTCATGGGATGTTGAAGTCATGGGCAGATATGATACAGTAGTTTACCTCTTTGCTTAAGTCTAGTAGAAGGTGCTTTACAAAAATGGGCAGCCCTGTCCATCTTTGTCTTTTTTATCATTGTTGAGTAAAGACAATTTTATCTGATGTGAGAATAACTACATCTGCTTTCTTTTTTCTATTTTCTATTTTTGGATTTTTTTCCATCCCTTCACCTTGATCATAGGTGAGTCCCGGTGCATTATGTGTTTCTTGGAGACAATAGATAATTGGCTTGTATTTATTTTTATTCATTCATCCAGCCCGTGTCTCTTGAATGGGGAATAGAGTCTGTTAACACTGATTGGCAGAATTGATATGTAAGATGCTGTTCTGTTAATAACAAATTTATCAGTACCTTATTGCTTTTGTTATTCTCTTGCACTATTATTTTACATGAGTCTGAGTTTTACCTTTTGTGTGTTTTTAAACTAGTGGGTCTCTATTGTGATGATACATGTATAATGAGTATTTCTTGCACGGTAAGTCTGGTCTTGGCAAATTCCCTCAGTGTTTGCTGATCTAGAGAAGTTTATATTTCTTCTTCATATATGAAGCAGTTTTTCAGGATGCAAAATTATAGGCTGATATTTGATCTGTTTACGAAGACTGAGTTGCAATCCCAGTCCTTTCTAGCTAGTGAAGTGTCAGTAAAGAATTCTGCAGTGTCAGTTAAGAAGCCTGAATTTTTTTTTTTTTTTTTTTTTTGAGTTACTGGATGTTTTTGCCTCATGGGTTGCAGGAGTTCCTCTTTCATGTTGACTTTGGCCAGTCTGATGGCTATGAGTCTTGGTGAGTGTCTCTTTAAAATGAATCTTTCAAGTGTTCATTAAGTTTCTTGTAGCTGGTTGTCTAAATCCTTAACAAGACCACAGAAATTTTCCTCGATTATTCACTTAAATAGGTTTTTGGCCCTTCTATATTGTCCTCTTCCCGCTCAGGGATACCTGTGATTCTTTTACAGTGTAACCTCTGTAAGTTGACTACCAAAGGGACTGTAAACAAACTGGTTAAAATATGAAGGTACTCAACATAAGAAACTGGGCCTACTATACTGATTCATACATGTGGTGCATGTCCAGTCTATAAAAATTAGGTCAATGTAAGGATGTGGTCAATGCAGAGCTTGCTATTTAGAGTAATACATTCTAAAGAATATGTCCATTTTTAAATAAACTTAATCTTTCTTAACTTGAGTAAAAAATACTATTTTACTTTTTAGTTTTCTGATTTATTATATCATCTTTATTGATTTGTTTTATTTTAGGTGATTTATGTCATTAAAATTGATGGAAAACCATATACTCTGCATCTCAAAAAACAGTAAGATAACATTTTTTCCCTTTAAGGATTTTAAGGTAATCTTTTTAGCTTATATTTTGAAGTTTTAAATTTTTCGTGAATTATTTAAATTCAGGGATAAAGTATAATGTAGAATGGCTTTAATCATTCTACTTTTCAATTTGGGATACTTAGGCCTTAAATATTAGACCTATGAGGCTCTTACATTTTAATTTTCCATCTTGGTATTTTCAAGTTAAGAAATGACCCACATATTTATAAATCTTGAAATAATTATAAACCATTGAACCCAGGAACTGCAAGTATGTCTGATGTGAATGAAACATAGTTACACATCAAGTGATTATTGGTAGGGAATTCAACTATTGACATTTTTATGATATGTGAATTATGTATGTATTTATTTGTGACAACTTTATCAAATATACTTTATACATAAAATTCCCTGAAGTGTACAATTAAAAAATTTTAATAACTTTATATAATGTTTCAGCTATCAGCTATAAATCAGTTTTAGAATATTCTTTCCCAGGGTGGTGTCCATATCTCAGTGAGTAGGGTGCCGGCCACATACATGGAGGCAGGTGGGTTCAAACCCAGCCCAGGTCAGCTAAATAACAATGACAACTGCAACAAAAAGTAGCTGGGTGTTGTGGTGGGTACCTATAGTCCCATCTAGTTGGGAAGCTGAGGCAAGAAAATTGCTTAAGACCAAGAGTTTGAGGGTGCTGTGCACTGTGACGCCATGACACTCTACCGAGGGTGACATAGTGACACTTTGTCTCAAAAAAAAAAAAGCATGTCCTTTTCCCACTAGAAACCCTCGTGTCTTTTCATACTTAATCTGTATTCCCACCTGTAGCTCTAGGGAATAGTAATTCACCTGATTTTCATTTTCTCAACAATTTATAAAAATAAGATGAAATAGTTTATTCTATATAGACAGCATCTTTGAACATATATGTTTTTATAACAGCTGCCCCTTATCTGCTTGTACCTTTGTAGTTGAATAAGGCTGAAGAAAATTATTCCCACTTTACTACCCTACTCAGTGTAGGTTACTAACTTCATGTTGGCCTTTGATGCCTCTACCACTCCACAAAAAGTGTTTTTAGATAATCAGTGGTACTCATATTTTTGCATGCCATGTTTGTTTTTCAGTTTTCATTTTTCTTATCCAATTGGCAGCGCTTGGCAGAACTGATTGGTTTCTCCTTCATAAAATGTTTTATTTATTTAGCTTTTATTCAGCTTTTAGAGTACAATAGGCTCTTGGTCCTGGTTTGACTCCTACCATTGTGATTGTTCCATTTCTCTCTCTCCTTATCTCTTTCTTTTTCTCTCTTCTCTCCTCATCCCTCTCTTGTTCAGATTCCTCTTTATTTCTTCAATATTAAGAGTAATCTGTGGTACTGTTTTTTAATCTGTCATTTCACTGAGTCTAGTGGCTTTAAACACCACTGATGCACTGGCTGCTACTAAATTGATATCTCTACCATATTCCTCTCCAAAAGATGATAACCAAGTGGTTACTATTATTTTCATAAGTACTATGTCCAAACTGAGCTTCTGATGATTTTCTTCCCAAATTTATCTTTGTCACAATTATCTCAAAAAGAGAAACTCTAGGGCAGTGACTGTGGCTCAATGGAGTAAGGCATCAACCCCATATGCTGGAGGTGGTGGGTTCAAACCCAGCCCCAGCCAAAAACTGAAGAAACAAACTAACAAAAGAGCAATTGTAGTAGATTTCCTGGGGGAGCAGAGCCCTAAAATACCACAGAGTCATACTTGACATTTTTCTTTTGTTTTTTTCTCATATACAATTGGTTATTAAATCTCATGTTTCTCCCTTCAGAATACAATAGAACCTCCATAGTTGACCACCCAAGTTGACCACCACCTTAGTTGACCTAATTTGCACAGACCGGACATGCCTTACATGTATATATCATACATTAGACCTAGTTCCTTATGTTTACCACCTCCACATGTTGACCCATTTGTTACAGTCCCTTGGGTGGTCAACTTACAGAAGTTCTACTGTATATCTTAACTAGATCACAACCACTGTTTCTATCCTATGTCAAACCACCTTCTTGTCTTGCCAGGAAGACTGTATTAGGTTTCCAATTGGTCTGGCTGTTTGTGCTTATATACCTACTGATTATTCTCAGCACAGCATTCAGTCTGATTGTATTCAGACATTAGTCTGATGCTGTTTTTATCTCCCCAAACTTTCCAATGGTTTCACATCTCAGTGGTATCATCTCCTAACCTAATAAGTATCTCTTGGCGTCATTCCACACTCCCTTCCAGTCACATCTCCCCCAAGCCCATTTCTGCCTCAAACTTCTTACATTTTGTAGTAACTCAGTCTGGAAAAACATTTCTGTGAAAAATTTATGTGACTTTTCTTTCAAGTCTCTAATTGTCTATGCCATGACATCCAAACTATAAACACCTCCCCAACCCACCCCCTAGCCAGCCTTTTTTTATTATCATCTAACATGCAAGTAGTATATGTTACTGACTGTCATGAAGACTAAGGAGTTTTGTCTTTTGTTTAATGCTGAATTTCAGCACCCAAAAGAGGATCTCTCTGATAGTGAACACTCAGTTTTACTATTTACTATTTACTATTTGTTGAATTACATCATACACGGTCACACGCATGTTGTAATGTTAGGAAAGCCTTACCTTCCTAGAATTCACCAATTCTGTGAATTACATCATACACGGTCACACGCATGTTGTAATGTTAGGAAAGCCTTACCTTCCCAGAATTCACCAATTCTGTGAATTTTGATTGTTATTGGCTCGGCGCCTGTGGCTCAATCGGCTAAGGCGCCAGCCACGTACACCTAAGGTGGCAGGTTCGAATCCCCAGCCCGGGCCCGCCAAACAACAATGATGGCTGTAACCAAAAAATGGCCAGGCGTTGTGGCGGGCGCCTGTGGTCCCAGCTACTTGGGAGGCGGAGGCAGGAGAATCGCTTGAGCCCAGGAGTTGGAGGTTGCTATGAGCTGTGCCATGGCACTCTACCCAGGGGGACAGCTTGAGGCTCCGTCTCAAAAAAAAAAAAAAAAGAATTTTGATTGTTATGCCTCACTAAAATTATTCTCATTAAATCATATTATTGTATTAACCTTACATGCTTTACAATTACTTTTATATATTATTATACATATTCATATTAAAGTATGGCTCAAACATTTTAATTTTTTTGTTTTTTTAGCTCATTTCTATC
>CAUYQV010122566.1:0-10235 GCA_963574575.1 Galagoides demidoff | reverse complement strand
TGACTGAGTAGGTTGATCTGAAAGCCTCATCTTGATACTGAAAATCCTTTCATCTTGGTTTAGTCTGTTCTGAAAATTTCCTGTTGTATTTTGAAATTTCCTAAATGAGTGTTTCATTTCGAGAAGTTCTGTTTTAACTTTTTCTTATATTATCCGTCTCTTTATGGAATTTTTCATTCAGGCCCTGAATTAGTTTTTTTGTTTGTTTGTGTTAGTTTTCAGTTGCCATCAGTCTATTGTTCTTTCTTGCCATCCATGATCTGAACTCCACATTTGACATTTCAACAATTTTCCTGTTTCCAGAGAACTATTGTGTCCCTTTGGAGTTGTCAGGACAGCCTGTTTCTTCATATTCCCAGAGTTCTTCTGCTCGTTCCTTCTCATTTAAAACCTCTTCTCCCAGCTCAAGCTGTATGGCTTTGTGGAAGACCCATTCTCTTCTCTTGGGAACGCTGTTTCTAATGAAGAGAGAGAGAGAAGTCCCCGGCGGCACGCTTGAGTTTTACATGGGAAGATTGACCAGATATGACATGGGCAGGTACACTGTGAGCCTTTAACTTCTGGTCTCCTGCATCTCCCTGTTCCCTGTGGTTGTCACTGTGGGTGGTGCACAGGCTGTAAGAACTGAGCCCACACAGGTCCATCAACAGCTGCAGAGGGTTGGCTCAGTTTGGTACAAGTATTTTCTTCATCCTGGTTGAGTGGCAGTAGCTAAGTCACTGCACAGCAGCCTGCATGTTCGTCCTGCCTGGATCTGTTGGCTGGGTGTGCATGGGGCAAGGGGTTGTTATATGGCAACATGAGCATTTGCCTTGCTAATGTCCACTGGTATCAGCATTACTCAGGTGATGGTGCCACTTGGATAGTAGCAGCAGATGCCTGAACCACAAGTGTTTTCTCCATCCAGGTCTCAAGTCATTGTTGTTGGGCAGAGTTACCCACGCAGCAACAGCAGGCACTGGGTTCATGGGCACCTGCTCTGCTCAGTTCCCCAGCAATGGTTTTGGCATGCAAAAGTGCCTGTCCTTTCCAGTCCCTCCCCAGCCCAGCAGGGGTGATGGAGAGACAGCAGCAATGGATCTGACCTCTGGATAGGGGCAGTGCTCTGAGCTGGGACCTCAAAATGGCCATAATGCCCAGCAGACATACCTTCTCTCTGGAGCAATGCCACTGCACAGTCGCCAGGGAGCTCCCTTTGTTAGGCCAGCACCCTGCTGTGGTGGAGAGGTCCTCTCACTGATTTCAAAGTCTGTAGGGAAGTGTGGAGCCTTTTCGTTCTCTCCCCTGTCCCTTCCCCAAGTGTGGGTTCCTGCCCAGCAGGCTGCCCCACTTTCCTCTCCTTCATTTTGGGAACCTTTCATCACCTCTCCATTGATTACCAGTGCACTCTCTAGAACATCAGTGCAAAGGTGACTATCACTCTACTCACCATTTTTTGAGACAGAGTCTCACTCTGTTGCTCCAGGCTAGAGTGCCATGGTATCATCATAGCTCACGGCAACCTCAAACTCCTGGGCTCACACAATCCTCCTGCCTCGTGCTTGACTCCCAAATACCTAAGACTATAGGCATCCCTAAAACCCCTGGCTAATTTTTCTATTTTGGGGATGTGGTCCTGCTTCTGCTCAGGCTAGTCTACTCACTGTCTGTGATACTCTTCCTGGGAGTCGTGTGTGAGGGCTGCTTCCAGTCTGTCATCTTGCTAGACTCCTCCAAAGGTATTTAATAATTTTTTGTGTTGACTTTTAGGATATTCAGATATAGTATTTAATTATTCTAATCATTAATATTGATTTACCATAATTAATACCTCTCACTTTAACCTAAAATTAGAATGTATAAATATATTTCAAAAGCTAGTAATTTTGGATTTAAGTTTGTTGACTCAGCTTTTATCATAAATGGGAAAAAATAAATTCATGAAAAGTTCAGCACATTCCATTCATTAAGTGAATAATTATATTCCATCAAATGAAACATCAATACTGCATTTTGACCTGCTTGGTAAAAACTGAAGCCATTATTTTGGTGAAGAAGGTATCTGAATTATTTAACTCATTTTTAGACAGAGCTTGTGTTTTTCAGCCCTACTTAACATTTTCTTTAAAGAATCTACTAATGAATGTGCTACCTACCCCAGAACAAGAGTAAAACCTCTAAGTCTTGATCTAATTTGTAATCTCAGGTTTACAGGAAATTTTAGTTGAAATAGGTCAATAAGATCAAAATACTTATTACTAAAAGACCATGACTGTGGGAATATTACATACCTTCTTCTTCAAGTAATCAAAGCTAAAAATAGAGAGTCTCTGGGAAACTGAAGGAGAACATGATTCAGATACTAAAAGTCAAAAGCCAAACAAATACTTCTGCCCCTTGCAGAAAGAAATCATTCCTTTAAAAACCAAGGACAAAGCGATAAGCTCAAATAAAAGCCAGAAATAATGGTCTTTCATAAATAGTGGGTCTTGTGATGAAGCCTGAGAAGTCGAGGGCGAGAATTCTTTTCAAGGTGCAGTTTTCTAACAGTCTCATATCCTAAAGTAATGAAAATTCTGTGGGATAGTGTAACTTGTAGTTTATCTAAAGAAATTAAAAACTGGATTTACTTACAAAATTGAAAATTAAAATCAAATTTCCTACTTGGTTTTCCATTGCATGTGAATTTCTACATAGTCTTATGCCAATGATGCAGATGAAGGAGATAAAAGGTGAAATTTCCAAATATTAGAACATAGTTATCACCTAAGTATAGTGCTGTGATTAATCACTGTAATAATGTTTTAAAGAATATATGTGTGTTTGTAAAAGCCATGATTTAAGGTAATATATATGGACCTAAAATGTCATAGTGACTCTTTGTTTTTATAAACCCTATGGATAAGTGACTTAAATTCCTCTTTGAAAACATGATTATGTTTGGCTCAGCACCCATAGCTCAGTGGTTGGGGCTCCGGCCACAGACACTGAGGCAGGCGAGTTCAAACCTGGCCAAGGGCTACTACACAACAATGACAACTGCAACAAAAAAATAGCCAGGTATCGTGGTGGGCTCTTATAGTCCCAGCTACTTGGGAGGCTGAGGGTAGAGAATCGCTGAAGCCCAAGAGTTAGAGATTGTTGTGATCTGTGATGCCACAGCACCCTACTCAGGGTGACATAGTACGACTCTGTCTCAAAAACAAAACAAAACAAAAAAACCCCAAACTATTATGTTTATTAGCATATTTTGAAAATTACATATTTTGATAAGTCCTTGATATATAGAAGTCAGGTAAAAACTCAGCTTCTAATCCTATTTTATTGATGTTTGTTAAATTTCTATCCCACTGCATTTTTTTTTGTAATTTATAAGAACAAATGCTAAAGTTGAAAATATTAATTAGTTGGGATGGAAAAATCATCATCACACAGATTGAGCAAGTAAACATCACAAGAGATTGAAGGTAGCTAACAAAGAGCCTTTGCTTTTTTTATTCTGGTTGTGGATGAGAACCCAGTGCAGGAGTTCTAATCTATTAGATGCAGGCAATTTAGAGAAAGAAATCTGATAAGTTTTGAGTTTTTGGAAGCCAGGCACAAAGAAGAAACTCTTTCCATTTTATTTATTTGTTTATGTATGTATGTATTTATTTTTATTGAGACAGAGTCTCACTTTTTGGTCCTCAGTATAGTGCTGTGGCATCATAGCTCATAGCAACCTCCAACTCTTGGGCTGAAGCAATTCTCTTGCCTCAGCCTCCTAAGTAGCTGGGACTACAGCTGCCACAATGCTCAGCTTTTTTTGTAAAGAAAGGGGTCTTACTCAGGCTCAGGCTGGTCTCAAACCTCTGAGCTCAGGGCAATCCACCTACCTTGGATGATCAGAGTGCTAGGATTACAGATGTCAGCCACCATGCCTGGCCCCCATTTGCATTTAAAGATGCAAAAGAACAAAGACTTTTGAGGTTTTGACAACAATTCAAATTGTCAAGCAGAAGTTGTGATGATGCAATAAGAAAACTTAACATGAGGTTTAAATTTTGGACATATTTGAGATAAATCTGAATTACAGGAAACAATGACTAAAAATAAAGGCCTAACTATTCCTAGGAAATCAAAACTCATTCCAGGTCTTACTAATTTGGACTAAGTTTAATCCTGGGAAACATCACTTTGAAAGGGCTCAACTGTAACTTAATCTTTACCTTAGAATTGAAAACAATGAAACTACAAATGTGGAAACTCATATTAATTTGAAATAAAAAAAATTGACTTCAATATTACTCCCGTGATATCTACTCTTTATTCTTCTTGAAAGTGATTTGGCACTCTTAGGCATTGTCTCTAGAAAAGCATACATTCAATGGTTTTCTTTAGCAAAGAACAATCAAGAGCACTACTTTTCAGCTCTTGCCATGGCAAATTTATAATTTTCATTACCACGAAACACAATAACCAAATTTGGTCATGATATATGTTTCAAATAACACCTTCAGTGTTGAGATTTTATATAGTGATGAATTGCAAACTGATCTAACAATCTATGAATGAAAACCCAGAAGATAACTAGCTACCTGCTCATTGAAGTTTAGATTTCACATAAAATTTAACATGGCTCATCAAAATAAATGATTAAGTAGAATTCTTTTATAGAGTTCCCCATCTATTTTTATATTGTCTGTGAGATCCATAATTCCTTCATTTTATTCATCTTTTTTATTAATTAAGTTCATACTTGCTGAATGCCAGTTATGTGCCATGCACTGGCCACTGGGCATCAGTCTAATTTCTCAGTATAAAGGATACTGCAGGCATCTCAAAAATAAGTTGATAAATAAAGTAAATACATTAAAATCATTTAATCCCTTTTTGGATTTCCATACATTCACATAATATTTGTTTAAACACAAATCTGGAGCAAAATGTATGCAGATTTGAAAACTGGCTTTTTTCATATTGTGTTTATGACTCTTGGTATCATGGGAAGAAATTCTAGTTGGCATCTGTTGAATAAGTAGCATCTGTTGCCTATCTTTAGGAGTAAAAGTCCAAATGCTTGGCTAGGTGCCTGTGGCTCAAACGGCTAAGGCGCCAGCCACGTACACCTAAGGTGGGCGGGTTCGAATCCCCAGCCTGGGTCCGCCAAACAACAATGATGGCTGCAACCAAAAAATGGCTGGGCGTTGTGGCGGGGGCCTGTGGTCCCAGCTACTTGGGAGGCGGAGGCATGAGACTCCCTTGAGCCCAGGAGTTGGAGGTTGCTATGAGCTGTGATGCCATGGCACTCTGCCCAGGGGGATAGCTTGAGGCTCCGTCTCAAAAAAAAAAAAAGTCCAAATGCTTCTGCCCACTATATCTTGATATGAAAGCACCCAAGAAAACTATAATTCAGTCAAGCACCAGACTGGACAATACTTCATTACACAGAGATAAGACAGAGCAAGGTTGGCAACAATAGTGGACACCCATCCTCCATAGTCATAGAGTGGCTCCTAGCAGGTGATGCAGGGCCACTAGCCTGCATGCACACTTATTGTCCTGAGGAATAAAGGACCCCATCCCCTCCCACAGAGAAAATTATAGCAGTACAGTTTCCAGGTGCCATATGATGTGCTTGCTTAAGCAGAAGAAAAGAATTTACATTGAGTTGGAAAAAAAAAGAAAACAAAAAAATAATATTCCCACAAAAACTGAAAAGTCCAGTACAGGCTGTGTGGGCTCTTTATATTTTGGTAAGGAAGTGTCCAGGCACCAGGCCCATTATTATGTAGCCAACTAGAGGTCATAAGGCCATATGCACACCTCCAGTTATTCAGTGTTACCTCAAGATTCTTCCTGATCTCTCATCGACAAGGTTGCTTCAATTTATCATCTATTCTTAAATTCTTATTTCGTGGGCACTGGTCATTTTTGTGATATTATTGATACTCTGTGTATTTTAATGAACTCTACATGTGATATCACTCATCTTTTTTTATATTTAACTATTGTGATTGTTTGTACATGCTGCCATATTCAGTCCACATCACTACTTCAATCTGTGTTTGTACAGAAGGAATCATGATGTCATTATGTGCACAGAAGTACCTAATTTTTAGTTCCCCATACAAAGGCATTGTTCCAGCTAAGTAGCTGACTTCATTGTGCCCAAAGATATTATGGGTAATTCTACTCCTGTATTTTTGATAAAATAATAACATCTACCCAAAATTATGTTCCTATCTACATTTATATATCACTCACAAGTCATGAAGCTTTACCCTCTAACAGTCAAGAATTA
Organism: Galagoides demidoff; assembly: GCA_963574575.1. NCBI lineage: Eukaryota > Metazoa > Chordata > Mammalia > Primates > Galagidae > Galagoides > Galagoides demidoff. The sequence goes on along the minus strand of CAUYQV010122566.1, from coordinate 3,973 downwards.
TGTCTTCCTTTACAGAATTCCCAGAACACTTGTTTGACTCTTGACATAACTATTTGGTAGAGTTATTGCTCTCTCTATGTCTCTCGTTTTTGCTGGACCTCCTTGAGGTCAGTCATTTTTCATTATTTTTTGAATTTTAATGTTTAGTTCAGTACAGGCTCAGAAAAGTGATAGACACACCCCAAATCATCATGGTGTGTCACATGAGCTTGCATTAATTTAACATATTTTCTGTCCCATAATGTCCTTTAGAAATGGAGTGATAAATAGAGCAATTCGATATGGAGAAGCTATAAAGCAATATATTTCTAAAGTATGCTCCAAGGAGTGCTAATCTAGCAAGATGATTACATTAAACATATTCATAGTTTCATTTTGAGAAATATAAAACCGCATTAATCAGTACATTTATGCAACATCCCTCAATGTGGTTTAAATCCATTACCTCTTTAGTATTTGCAAGTTCTTTGGAAAAGAGTGTGTTACAGAGTGATATCTTGATATCTCCACTAAGGCAACTTGACCAGAGTCCCTGGTGTTATGAAAGGAGTGTTGAAGATGGTGGAAGGGGAGCTGAGTGAGTGCAGGGATAACAACATGTTATGATATTGGCTTAAGTTTGACTTTGTCCAGCCATGAGGAATTTGGAATTTGAATGAAGAATTTGCAAGGTCTCTCTGCACTCTTATTCTCCACGGTGTTATGCCCTAGAATACAGTTTTATCTAGTGTCCCTCATGTACATTGCATATACAAACCTGTGTCTACATCCTGCTGACCTAACTGGGTATTACCATGTTGAGAGTACATTCAGATATTCTGGTTATTTGATGCTTAAGTGATTACAAAGTAGCGTTATGACAAAGGATGACAAAACATGTGTACACATTTTGAGAATGAAAAAACTGTATTACTGTTGTAATAATATATATTAATAACAATAGATGAACACAAGTCATATTGAGCACCTCTTGTAATTGCAGAAGTCAAACCTGACTTGAGTATTACAAATTTAATACAAGTTTTTCTTTTCTTAAAATGTACATTCATTTTTTGGCATTCTCTATATAGAGAGTTCTACTATGCAGTAGAACCTGCATAGTTGACCACTTGTCTACATTGATCACCTCCTCAAGTTGACCTAATTTTTGTAGACTGGACATGAACGACACATATGTATCTAGTTCTTTATGTTGACCATCTCTGTATGTTGACCAATTTGTTACTGTGGCTTGAGTGGTCAACTTACACACACACACATATGTAAAACCAATTTAATACTTTCTACAAAAGAATGAAAGATATTATAGCCCCTATTTCACCTATGTAGAAGTTCAGAAGTTAAGTTCCTGGGCTGGTACCTGTTATTTGGGTGGTTGCAGGGTAGGGCTGTAGGAAAGAACATTAGAATTAAAATGAGAAATATGTAATTTCAGGACTTGGTCCATTAAGACCTGGGTAGTGTTGAGGAAGTCAATGCTGTTCTCTATGAATGTAGCAAGGAATAAATGTGTGCCTTATATATTTCTTAGATTGTTATGAAGATCAAATGAGTATGGATGGATGATTAAACTAAGGCTCAATTATTATGCTTTTATTTCATTTCAACAATTATCTGAGGATTGTTTGACTTATCCTTCTTTCTTCCAAAAGACTGACTGCTGCTCTTCCTGTGCATTTGCCTGAATCTTTTTGAAGGTGAACGATCCAATTTTCCATTTAGAAAAATTACCATAGATTTGAAAAAAATGAAAGGGAACACTATTTTTTTTCTAATATTCTGATCTTTACCTATATACTCCATGAAGTAATTAAAACATAGTTTCCATTAAGTAATTTTAAAATATTTTCTCATGCATTTGGATTGGAAGCTCTGTATCTATGACACTGGTTGTTAAATTTTTACTACTCTTCAGAGTCACATCTGGAAAGTTACTGAAAGCCATTAAATGGCCCCTCCACTAATTTTTGATTCAATAAAGCTGGGGTAGGCCCAGGAAGTTTATTTCAAATGAGCTGCCAAGTGCTACTTATGGGCTAGTATGGGATTGCATTTGAGCATCACTGAACTCTCGTCCTCTCCCTAAAATTGAATTCCCTAAGTTTAGTTTCTCATTCTTTCAATCTGTAGCTTCTCATTCTCTGCCCCATATTGAAAAAAAATTATTCTACAATTTATTTTTAAATAGTTATGTTTCGCTCTATTATAATGTGAAATTTAAAACAATGCTGTACCATGATGTAATAAAAGGGTAGAAACTCACAAATAGGTCAGCCTTGGCTTCATTCTCACAACACAAATAATTGAGCCACTAGCTTTTCTCTGTTGGCATACATCCCAAAGTAGATACAACCTCAAATTGGCAAGCTATTTGTCCAGATCTCTTTTTATTTTTAAGAAGTGATAACATAATCGGGGATCAAGGCCCATTTTTCTCATGAGAAGTCATAGCTAATTCAGTTGGGTGAATTACAGTAGAACCTTCATAGATGACCACCTCCCTACATTGACCACCTTATTAAGTTGGCCTATTTTCCTAGAATGGACATGCACCACAAGTACGTATCAGTACGATAGGCCTACTTCTTTATGTTGATACCTCTGTATGTTGACCAGTTTCTCACTGTCCTTTGAGTGGCCAACTTACAAAGCGGTCCTACTATATATGTTAGGAATACCACCAATTAGAATAGAGGTGTATATAGAAGATAGATAATGAGGAAAAAGAGATACTCTAACTTGAAGTTGTGCTTCCAACATACTTTGAAGATGTGATTCCTGGTTTATTTCAAAATAGAAAAAGGGTAATTACATAAAATAAGGAGAAATTTGTAAATATAACTAATTATGAGTCTCAACATCAAAAGTGATTTGAAATAGATATTTTATAATTAAAAAAGTACTCCTATCCTGAAGAATAGTTGATTGCAAAACTAATAATGACCTAACAGAGGAGAGTCAGTATTCAAATTTTTTCTTAAAATTCAGAAAAAGCCAGGTGCAGTGGCTCTGGACTGTAATCCTAACATTCTGGGAAGCTGAAGAGGGTGTGTTGGTTGAGCTCAGGAGTTTCAGATCAGCCTGAGAAAGAATAAGAACTTGTCTCTACTAAAAATAGAAAAAAAAAGAAAAGAAGGAAATCAGAAAGGCACCTGTCAATTTGGCTTTCAAAAAGGAATGCACAACATAAGAAAGAGGCATGATTAACAGTTAATTTAAGGTAGCTGAAGTGGATTAGCCCCAGTGAAGTAAGCAGTTTATTTTTGTTGCTGTCTTTAGTAATGACAAACATACGAGTCATTTAAAAGCCAATCTGGTTGGTTCAGTGCATACTGTTTTATTGTGTTTTCTCTTTGCCAGTGTGCCCATTTACCAGTAAATGGTTCACATCTGCTCTTTGTAATTTACTGATTATGTGAGGGCCTCTGTGTCCTCCCCATTAAAAAAAAGAAAAAGACAATGGGAAGCTTAATTTACATGAGATTTAAGGAATGGTCTACATTTCTAAGATTCTTTAGTTATTTGCGGACTCTTTTCATAAGTCGGTATCAATTTTTTACAAACTGTTAAACATCTAAAATATGTTCAAATTACTTTCTGTGATAATTCAAATTTAGATTTTCTAGTTTGATGGATGATCCCTGATTTTTTCCAAACTATTGCCAATGTTTAATCATATTCCTTTCTAGCCAAGATAGATATTCATTGGAATAACCATATGTCCAATTCTCAGGACTGTTCCTCTTTATACCTATACTTGTTATCCTAAAGTAATTGTGTTTTTTTTTTTTTTTGCAGTTTTTGGCCGGGGCTGTATTTGAACCCGCCACCTCTGGCATATGGGGCCGGCGCCCTACTCTTTGAGCCACAGGCATTGCCCAAGTAATTGTTGATATTCCTTTTTGTATTCTCAAAATTGTACACAGTTGGATGACCCATTATATGGTCACCCTAGTTATGAAGTGTGCCTGAT
>CAUYQV010122564.1:0-46990 GCA_963574575.1 Galagoides demidoff | reverse complement strand
AGATGATATGATTGTATATCTGGAAAACACCAGGGATTCAATTACAAAACTCCTAGAAGTGATCAAGGAATATAAATATACCCCCCTTCCCATCTTTGTGACCTAACTTAGCCCTTAGTGTTCCCTGCTTAAACCATTATAGTAATGGTCCCTCTCATAGCAGGGACTAGAGCATTTATAAGCTGGCTCTAAGATGCTGTTATACACCTGCCAAATTTAAGCAAGAAATTTAGCTCTGAATTTTCAGACGGCCAAATAAAAAGAAAAAGAGAAAAAAATAGAGTGTAGAAAAAGAAAGAAAGAAAGAAAATAACCCTTGCCCATGATATATTCATTACTGCTTAAGAGAAACAAGAAATTCCTATATTTACATTCCCAAACTGTAAGTGCCTTTGGACAAAGATACATCTCACACATATTTGAATCGCCAACAGCACTTAATGCAGTACCTTGCCTGTAGCAGATAGTCATTAAATATCAACCTAATTGAATTAGATTCCTTTTATTCATTTACTTAACAAATATATTGTATATTTACTAAGTTCCTGGAACTGTGCTAACATTGTAATAATAGAAAGAGGGCCTTCTCTCATAACTTACATTCCTCATTCACTGGATGGAACATTATAAATTACCCGTATTGAAAACACCCTTTGGCATCCATTAGCTTATAGAGAATATAAAGTTGTACACTTCATATGACATAAAATTCCATTATCCCTACAATAAGCTCACCTAAATCTTTGTTTATTCATTTAGCCATGTATATTTAGAAAGCAAAATTCACAAACCTACTTTGGAGTTGAAGTCATATTTTCTTTGAGCTACATTTTTTTTAATTGTTTGGCAACTATGATGGTTAATGTTATGTGTCCACTTGGCTGATCTATGGTGTGCTGAGACATTTGATTATTCTGGGTATTTCTGTGAGGGTGTTTTTCAATCAGATTAACTTTTAATGGAATTTGAGTAAAGCAAATTAACCTCCATGTGGATGGGCTTCTTCAAAAATACCAGCACCCACCCCATCCTTCTTTGGGGGAGTTGATCTACTCTGGTTGCTCTGATTACTAGAGTTTTTCCACTGATTCCTCCCCATGCTGAATTTGCACTGTTTGAAGACCGCCCCTAGACCTTTCTACCAGTGGCTGCCACCGGAGATGATGCCGGCTTCCTCTGATTGTCCGGAGGGACAAGGCATGTCTGCCCGGAAAAGCCTCATTTGGAAAGTCATCTGGAGAACACTTAGAGAACTAAAAATAGACCTGCCATTTGATCCTATAATTCCTCTGCTAGGTATATATCCAGAAGACCAAAAATCATGCTACAGTAAAGATATTTGTACCAGAATGTTCATTGCAGCCCAATTTACAATTGCTAGGTCATGGAAGAAGCCCAAGTGCCTATCAACCCATGAATGGATCAATAAATTGTGGTATATGTACACCATGGAATACTATGTAGCCATAAAGAAAGATGGAGACTTTACCTCCTTCATGTTTACATGGATAGAGCTGGAAAATATTCTTCTTAGCAAAGTATCTCAAGAATGGAAGAAAAAGTATCCAATGTACTCAACCCTATTATTAAACTAATTTATAGCTATCATAGGAAAACTATAACCCAATCTTAGCCCAAGAATATGGGAGGAAGGGGAGGGGAAGGAAGGGGGGAGGATGGGTAGAGGGAGGGTGATTGGTGGGATCACACCTATGATTTATCTTATAAGGGTATATGTGAATCTTTCTAAATGTAGAATATAAATGTCTTAACACAACAACTAAGAAAGTGACATGAAGGCTATGTTAACCAATTGGATGAAAGTATTTCAAATTGTATATAGATACAACACATTGTACCCCATGATAGTATTAATGTACACAGCTATGATTCAATAAAAAGTAAATAAAAAAAATACCAGCACCCCCTCAATGAGAGAGAATTCTCCTTTGACTGCTCATGAACTTGATATGCAGCATTGACTTTTCTGGGTACTGTAGCAGACAGCCTTCAGACTCAAAGTGGAACATCAGCTTTCCTGGGTCTCCAACCTGCCAGGCCACCCTGGCAAGATTATGACCTTGCCAGCCTCCATAATCATATGACAAAATTCTTATAATTAATTAATATCATATTGGTCCATTTCCCTGGAGAACCCTAGCTTTCTTTTTTTTTTTTTTTGACAGAGTTTCACTATGTCACCCTTGGTAGAGTGCCACAGTGTCACAGCTCACAGCAACCTCAAACTCTTGGGCTTAAGAGATATTCTTGCCTCAGCCTCACAATTAGCTGGGACTACAGGCACCTGCCACAACACTGGCTAATTTTTTTTTTTAACACTGGCTAATTTTTTGTTGTAGCTGTCATTTTTGTTCAGCAGGCCCTGGCCAAGTTGTAACCTGCCAGCCCCGGTGTGTGTAGCTGGCACCTAAGCACTGAGCTACAGGTACCAAGCCAATCCTAGCATTTTTAAATTGGAATATTTCAGACAAGAATTTTTATTTTTAGCCTACACCAGTCAGAGAATAATTCCAGAGAAAGGAACAACTCTAAGTCTTTGAAACACAGAGGATATAATGAAATGGACATAACTGGTTATAATACAGGGGATGGGAGAATTGATAAACCAACAGGGAATTCTGAGGGTGTTACAGGGATTACCAAAAAGAGGAAGAGTGAGGGGTGCAGTACAGGAGAGGACAAGGAGGAAGCCAGGGTGATCCAGTGCAAACTAGAACTATAGTGTGCTTATCTCATAGATTCTAGAGACCTTGTGAAAGTATTTTTGCTGCTTTCCAAGGCTGAGAGACAGGGTTAGAGACACCCAGCTTCTCCTTTCTTCCCACTCACATCTGCTACCAGTGCCTTCCATTGGCAGGACCCAGGCAGAAGCCAGCTGACATGGGAGTCTGGAAACTTCAGCCCATAGGAGTCAGCCTACCCATTGCAGATCAGAGCAGTGGGAATGGCACAATCAATCATTTCAGGGTTAAAGAACTGAATGTCAGGTAGCCGCTCATAAAAGTCAGTTTGCAACACTAGCCTGGCAATCCTACTAGCATCTGAGGGCTAGAGCTGAGTAACAACTGTATCCCCTAACCTGGGGATACACTCTTCAGTTTGCCTCAGTTTACACCTGCCTACCTGATTTCATTAAGTTACGTGCCTGGACCATATAGGCACGTGTCATGGAGATGGGGAATCACAGAATACTGAAGCTAGAGGGGTGCAATGAATTGAACATTCATGCCCCCCAAATTGACATGCTGAAGCCCTAACTCCCAAAGTAATAGCATTTGGATGTGGGGTCTTGGGGAGGTAATTATATCATGAGGGTGGAGCCCTCATGAATAAGATTAGTGACCTTATAAGAAAAGACACATTAGATGATCTCTTTCTATATCTCTCTGTCTCCCTATATATATAGATGTATTTGTGTGTGTGTGTGTGTGTGCACATACACACACATCTTATGTGAGGATCAGCAAGAAAGTGAAGAAGGTGGCCGTCTGCAAACCAGGAAAAGAGCCCTGTTTTAGTCCATTTAGTGTTGCCATAAGAGAATAACTGAGATTCAGTAGTTTGTAAAGAAAAGAGATTAATTTAGGTCATGGTTCTGCAGACAATAGGGGAAGGATGGCAGTAGCATCTGCTCCACTTGGGATAAAGGCCACATGCTAGTCAAAATATGGCAGACAAGATTAAACGGAAAGAAGATATGTGCAAAGAATGACCAAACCTGAGGGGCTTTCTGGCTTTATAACAAATATCCCAATCTCATAGGAAATTAATTCATTCCCATGAGAACTAATCTCATCTAGCCAGAGTAAGAACTCACTACCTGAGAACAACATGGAGCCCTTCATAAGGGATCTGCCCCCTTGACACAAGCACTTCCCACTAAGCCTCACTCCCAACACTGCCACACTGGGGATCAATTTCCACATGAGGTGTGGGTAGGACATATAAGCCATATCCAAACCTAGCAAGCCATCACCAGGAAACAAGTGGGTGACACCTTTATTTTTGACTTTCAGAACTGTGTGAAATAAATGCTTGATGTTTAAGCCACACAGTCTATGGTATTTGTTATAGCACCTAAGCAGACTAAGACAAGGGGACAGAAAAACTACCTTGGGTTGGCGCCTGTGGCTCAAGCAGCTAAGGTGCCAGCCACATACACCCCAGCTGGCGGGCTCAAATCCAGCCTGACCCGCCAAACAACAATGACTGGCTGCAACCAAAAAATAGCCAGGTGTTGTGGCAAGCGCCGGTAGTCCCAGCTACTTGGGAGGCGGAGGCACAAGAATCACTCTACCCAGGGCAACAGCTTGAGGCCCTGTCTCAAAAAAAAAAAGAAAGAAAGAAAAGAAAAAAGAAAAAGAAAAACTACCTAGCCCAATGTAGACGATTCTCTTACCTTATTACAGAGGAGATGGTGAAGCCCAGCCCAGATTTACCTACTATAGTAGAGAGCTGTGCCACTCTGCTCCTTCAGTTTGATGTTCTTTCCCCTACATACCTATCTGTGAGAGAAGGAATTTAAAATTCTCCCTCTGATCACAGAGACGGTGTCCTGAGAAATAACTGTTAAAGAGCAAAATGGTTGGTTTAAGTCAGGTAGAAAACTCATGTATAAAATTGATTTAATAAAGGAAAAATATCTATCTCTAAAACCTAAAGAAATATTGCCTTTCTGTTTTTTTCATTGTGTCCAACCAACAAATTCTTTTTCCTCTCAGATAACTTTAGAATGAGTCCCTAATGATGAAGGCTATTACAGTGAAGATTTTTGCTGAATTAAAATAGCTGTTTTGTTGTAAAAGAGCTTTTCAGATGGCTACACTGGTTCTTTCAGCATCTTATTCTGTCAGGTACTCTGGTTTTTATTTCACACATGACATAATGGCAAGGAGGAGTCTTTTCCTGATTACCATATTCACTTGTGTCTTTATCTTTCCCATATTCCATCACACATAACTTGTAAGAGAAAATAATTTTTGATAGCTCAGTAAATTGCAGTTTAACAGCAAGAGTTCTGAAACTTTAGACTTGCCAAAGAGGTGTGAACTGAGTTTAATTGAATATTACTTGCTTAAGTAAGTTGAAAAGTTAATCATTGTCACAATTCTTCATCATCTGCTCTGGGAGGGCTTTCTAAGCCTCTTTTAAATTAGCCCACTCCTGCCTCTAAACACAGCAATTTTCCAGAGGAAATTTCTGGGACTTCAGTACCAGATGGCAATACTGCTAAGGTCCTTCCACTTGGGTAACTCACAGCTTCCTCTTTTCTCCTTTTAACTGCACACTAGCTATGTATGAAAATTAGGCTAGTAGATATGATAATCCCCCTCAGCTTTTGTTAGTGTTTAAACTGCTCTGCTATTTCAACAATAAAATATTGAGGGGGGGGGACAAGATGGCAGACTAGAAACATCTCCTTATTAGCCGCTTGCAGTGAAGCAGAGGAAAGAAAACTCCAGCCAGAGGAACCTACCCAGGGATATTCACTCCAGGGGCACACTGAAGCAGTAATGGACTACAGCCAGGAGGTCTGGAGCTGAGGAAAACCAGCGCAGAAGGTGTTTGCACCCAGGATTTAATAACAGGTGGATGGATCTCCCATCACTTGCCTCCTGGCTGGATGCTGCCATTGTGGGAAGGCCATGTGGGAGAAATGGTAGCAGGAACCTAGTGCATGACAGTCTCTGGCATGCCTACTGAGCTCAGGGATCCATCTTTGGGGTAAGCTGAGAGGCACTCACATCACTAGGAAGTCTGCGTTGTTGTCAGGGAGCACAGTATGATATGCATCCTAAAGAATCTGGCGAGAGCTTTAGGACCCTGATTCTACAAGAACTGAATGCTGATAAAGTGACCAGGCCCTGAATTAGGGCAACTAAGTAAAAAAAGGCAGGACCTGATATCCTCTGCAACTAGAGAATGGTTTCCAACCCTAATTTTTCACAACAAAACCAGCATGTGTCCTCCATCTCCTAATACCACAGTGCCACCTGGTGTACAAGAAGTATATATACCATACTGCATATTTTTTTCTTTCATTTTTGTTGCTTTTCCCAACTTTTTCCTTAGATTTTTTTCTTCTCTTTTTTGTTGTTGTTCCTGGTCTTGAATTTTTTTTGTTATTTGGGTGTATTTTTATTTTTTAATTTTTACTTTCTTCAATAGCAAGGACTCCTCCATTTTTTTTGTTTTTATTAAATCATAACTTCATACATTGATGCATTTACAGGGTTCACTATGCTGATTTGATACATGATATGAAATGCTTACATTGAACTAAGTAATACATCCATCACAATTATACCCTTTTCTTGATAGTTTTGAAATGTACCACTGCATTATGCACATTAGGTAAGGTCCCACCAAATATCCTTCTTCCTCCTACCTCCCCCCACCCCCCCCTCTTTCCTTCTACTTTCTGGACTATAGTTCTTTTTTACCATTCATAGAATGTGTAGGTAATTATATATTGATTTCATAGTAGTATTGAGTACATTGGATACCTTTTTTTCCATTCTCGAGATACTTTACTAAAAAGAATGTGTTCCAGCTCCATCCAGGTAAACATAAAAGATGTGAAGTCTCCATCTTTTTATGGTTGCATAGTATTCCATGGTGTACATATACCACAATTTGTTAATCCATTTATGGGTCAATGGGCAACGGGGCTATTTCCATGTCTTACGAATTATGAGTTGGACTGCAATAAACATTCTGATGCAAATCTCTTTGTTGTAAAATAATTTTTGATCATCTGCATATATACCTAGTAGAGGAATTGCAGCATCGAATGGTAGGTCTACTTTAAGTTCCTTGAGTGTTCTCCAAACTTCTTTCCAAAAAGGTATTGGCTTGCATTCCCACCAGCAGTGTAGAAGTGTTCCCTTCTCACCACATCCATGCCAACATCTGTAGTTTGGGGATTTTGTGATGTGGGCTAGTCTTACTGGAGTTAGATGATATCTCAAAGTGGTTTTGATTTGCATTTCTCTAATGATTAAGGATGATGAGCATTTTTTCATGTGTTTGTAGGACATGTGCCTGTCTTCATCAGAGAAGTTTCTGTTCAAGTCTCTTGCCCACATGCAAATGGGGTTATTTGTTCTTTTCTTATTAATTGATTTTGAGTTCTTTGTGGATACTAGTTATCAGACCTTTCTTAGAAGCATAACCTGCAAAAATCTTCTCCCATTCTGACAGTTGTCTGTTGGCTTTATTTACTGTGCTCTTGGCTGTGCAAAAGCTTTTTAGTTTGATCAGATCTTAGTAATGGATTTTTGGTGTTGTTTCAATTGCCCAGAGGGTCCTCCTAATAAAGTTTTCTCCTAGACTGATTTTTTCAAGTGTTTTCCCTGCCCTCTCTTCTAGTATTTTTATAGTTTCATGTCTTAAGTTTAAGTCTTTTATCCAGTGAAAATCAATTTTTGTTAATGGTCAAAGGTGGGAGTCCCTTTTCAGTCTTCTACAGGTTGCCAGCCAGTTCACCCAGCACTATTTGCTAAATAGGGAGTCTTTCCCCCACTGAATATTTTTGATAGACTTATCAAAAATAAAATGACAATAAATAGCTGGGTTCATCTCTTGGTTCTCGATTCTACCATATATCTACCTCTCTGTTTTTGTGCCAGTACCATGATGCTTTGATCACTATAGTTTTATAGTATAGCCTAAAGTCTGGTTATGTGATACCTCCTGATGACTCCTTCACTTTTGTTATGGTTTTCCCAGCCCCCTTCATTCTCTCTTTATTATTTCTCTCTTTTTTCTCTCTTTTGGTAGACGTTTTTCTACTTTTTTAATCTTTCCCACATAAATTGCTCACACAACAGCTAAGATATCCCATTTTTCTTTATCTTATATAATTGTACCTTTACTGTCTTTATCTTTTTTTTTCTTTTCTCTCAGTGCTGGGGTGGGTCATGGCATTGGTCTGGCTCAAGGAGGTCATGAGTAGGGTCTAGGGTATCCTTACAGCTTTGGCCTTTGGAAAGACAATATTGGTATGTCCCCACTGCAAAAAAAAAACTGGAGTTTTTTTATCCTCTATGCATATTTAGTGGAGGTAGGGTCTTTCTTTGTCCAAGCTGATAAGGATCTCCTGACAATTGAGAGAACTGCCCAGCCCAGTCCTCCAAAGTCCTAGAGGTGTAGGTGTGTCCATAGCACCCTGCCAAACACCACTATTTCTCCCATTGCTCTCTTTCTCTCTTTTGTTCCTTCTTCTCTCTTTTTCTTCAATTCTTTTCTTTCACCTCCCTCTTTCTTCTTCTTCTTCTGTTTTTTTTTGTTTGTTTGTTTTTTGTTTTCCATCCTTTCTTCCTTCTCACTCTAGCCTTCTCTTCCTTTTGGCCTTATACAAAAAGGCCACTTCAACACCTTTGCTCTTTAAAGCAAAGAAGGTAGTGAAAAAGAAAAAGTAGGGAAATTAAGTGAACAAGAAGAAAACACACAAGAGGAGGAACCAACAGAAAAATTCTGCCAACATGAAAAACCAAAACAGAGCAACCCCTCTCCCCAAAGGGACCATGAGGGAGCCACCACAGAGGATTCAATATGTAAAGAATTACTGGAAATGACAAAAAGGGAATTTAAACTATAGATGGCAAAAACAATAAGGAAATAGATGAGAAAGTGAAAAAATGGAAGCAAAAAAATGGAATGATATGAATAATATTAAAAAGATATGATAGAACTTACAGAAATGAAGGAGTCAATGAGAGAACTTAATGATGCAGTAGAAAGTATCAATAACAGATTAGATCATGGATAAGAAAGGATCTCAGAGTTAAAGGATAAAGCTCTTAAGGCTAACCTGGGTAGTTAAAGAGGCAGAAAATGAAAGAAAAAACAGAACATTTACTGAGAGAATTAAGAAACTTCAAAAGCATTCAAACATACAAATTATAGATATCCCTGAAGGGGAAGAAGAATGTATCAAAGGAATGGAAGCTGGATATCATAAATGAAAATTTCTCAAGTTTCACTAAAGATTCCAAAACACTCCTTTTAGAGGGATATCAAACCTCAGATGATCTCAACACAAATAGAGCATCTCCAAGACACATTGTAATGAACCTGTCCAAAGTCAAGATGAAAGAGAAAGTTCTGCAAAAAGACAGGAATAGATCCATCAGGGTGACAACAGACTTCGCATCTGAAACTTTCCAAGGCAGAAAAGAATGGTCATCTCTCTTTAACCTTCTTAAACAAAACAATATTCAGCCCACAGTTTTGTATCCTGCTAAATTAAGCTTCAAAATTGATGGAGAAATCAAATCTTTTACTGATAGACAAACATTGAGAAAGTTTATCACAACAAGACCAGTTTTACAGGAAATACATAGATCTGTATTGCACACTGACTATCACAAGGGACCACTAGGAAACTAAACACCTAGAAAATAAAGGAAAAAACCTAGCATCCACTATGGTGTAAAGTACAAAACTGAGCAATGGACTTTCACAAAATAAGATGAATAGAATTTTGTCACAATTATCAATATGTTCTATAAATGTTAAAGGCTTGAATTCCCTACTGAAGAGGCACAGGTGGGCCAATTGGATAAAAAAAAAAAAAAAAAAAAAGCACAAGCCATCCATATGCTGCCTCCAGGAAACACACCTAACACTGAAGAAACAAATCAAGGTGGAGGGTAAAGGGATGGAAAACAGTATTTCAGGCAAATGAGAACCAGAAGAAAGGAGGGGTCACAACCTTATTTTCAGATACAAGTGGATTTAAAGCAACTAAAGTTATGAAAGACAAAGATGGTCATGTCATACTGGTCAAGGGAACAATACAACAAGAGGACATTTTAATTCTAAATATCTATGTACCAACTTAAATGCTCCCAGATTTCAATACCATAACAACTGGGAATGTTAACATGCCTCTGGCAGAACTAGACAGATCCTCTAAACAGAAATTAAACAAAGATACAAGGGACTTAAATGTCCTTAGACCAAATGGACTTCAAAGATGTATACAGAACACACCATCCCAAAGCTAAGGAATATACATTCTTTTCATCAGCCGTGTAACATACTCCAAAATAGATCATATCCTAGGATACAAATCAAAACTCAACAAAATTAAAAGAATTGAAATTATACCTTGTATCTTCTCAAACCATAAGGCAATAAAGGTGGAACTCAACTCCAACAAAAATTTTCATCCTCACACAAAGGCATGGAAATTAAACAGCCTTATCCCAAAAGACAGCTATTTCACAGAAGAGATAAAGGGGGAAATCATTAACTTCCTTTAACATAAGAACAATGAAGCTACAAGTTACCAAAACATGTGGGATACAGCAAAAGCAGTCCTAAGAGGAAAATTTACACATTAGATGCCTACATCCAAAAAGCAGAGAGCACACCAACAACCTAATGAATCATCTTAAGAAAATGGAAAATAAGAGCAATACAATTCCAAACTTAGCAGAAGAAAAGAAATAACCAAAATTAAATTAGAATAAATTTAATGGAAAACAAACAAATCATTCAGAAAATTAATGAAACAAAAAGTTGACTCTTTGAAAAATAAAGTCAAAAAACCTTTAGCAAGATTAACTAGAAATAGAAAAGTAAACTCTCTAATAATCTCTATCAGAAATAAAAAAGAGGAAATAACAATAGATATCACAAAGACACAAGAGATTAACTCTGGCTACTATAAGAAACCCTATGCCCAGAAATTTGACAATGTGGAAGAAATGAACTAATATCTGGAATCACACCATCTCCCTAGACTTAACCATGAAGAAATAGATCATTTGAAGGGACCAATATCAAAATCAAAAAATAAAAAATAAAAAAATCTTCTTACAAAAAAAAGCCCTAAACCAAAAGATTTCACACCAGAATTCTATCAAACCTGGTGAGAAGAGCTTGTACCTATACTGACGAAACTATTCCAAAACATTGAGAAGGAAGGAACCTTCTCCCAACTTGTTCTAGGAAGCAAACATCACCCTAATACCAAAACCAACTATAAAGGAGAAATACAAACCAATTTCACTAATGAGCATAAGTGTAAAAATACTCAATAAAATCTTAACCAATGAATTACAGCTACATATTAAAAAACATGATACATCCATGATCCAGTAGGCTTCATACCAGGGATACAAGTCTGGTTTACGTATGCAAATCCATAAATGTAATTCACAATATTAATAAAAACAAAACCAAACACAATATGATCTTCTCAATAGATGCAGAAAAAGCATTTGATAAAATCCAGCATTGTTTTCTAACAAGAACACCTAAGAAATAGGCTAGGTGGCACATTTATTAAACAGATTGAAACCATCTACGACAAATCCACAGCTAATATCATACTGAATGGAGTAAAACTGAAAGCTTTTCCACTTAGACCTGGAACCAGACAAGGTTGTCCTCTATCATCACTACTGTTCAACATAGTTCTGAAATTCCGAGACAATGCAATCAGGAAAGAGGAGGATATAAAAGGGCATTCAAATGGGTCAGAAGCAGTCAAACTCTCACTCTCGCTAATGAAATGATCTTATTCTTAGAGAACCCCAGAGAAAACCACAAGACTTCTGGAAGTGATTAAGAAATACAGTAACATGTCAGGGTATAAAATCAAAGTCCACAAATCAGCAGCTTTTGTATATGCCAATGACAGCCAAGTTGGGAAGCTAATCAAAGACAAAATTCCCTTCACAGTAGCTTCAAAAAAAATGAAATACCTAGAAATATACCTAACATATGAGGTGAATTACCTCTGCTTATAAAACCCTAAGAAAAGAAATAGCAGAAGACATTAACAAATGGAAGAACATACCATGCTCATGCCTGGCAAAACTCAACATTGTTAAAATGTCTATACTTCCCAAAGCAATCTACAGGTTCAGTGCTATCCCCATTAACATACTAGTGTCATACTTTGAAGAACTGGAAAAAACTAGTTCTTCATTTTATATGGAACCATAAATAAAAACCATATAGCCAAGGCAATTTTTAGTAATAAAATCAAAGCCAGAGGCCTCACCCTACCAGACTTTGGGCTATATTACAAGTCCACAGTGATCAAAACAGCATGATATTGGCACAAAAATATAGACACATCGCCATTTGGAACCAAATACAAAACCAAGAAATAAAACCACTCTCTTACAGCTATCTGATAAACCAAACAAAAGCATACCCTGGGGAAAAGAATTCCTATTCAATAAATGGTGCTGGTAGAACTGGATAACCATTGTAAAATACTGAAACTGGACCCACATATTTTACCACTTACAAAAATTGACTCAAGATAGACAAAAGATTGAAATCTAAGGCATGAAAATATAAAAATCCTAGAAGAAAATGTGGAACAACCTCTTAAGGATGTTGGCTTGGGGAAAGATTTTATAAGGAAGACTTTAGCAGCAATTGCAACAATAACAAAAATAAATAAATGGGACTTAATGAAACTGAAAAGCTCCTGCATAGCTAAGAACACAACAAACAAAGCAAATAGACTACCTTCAGAATGAGAAAAAATATTTGCTTGTTATGAATCTGACAAAGGCTTGATAACTAGGATCTATAGAGAACTCAAATTAATCAATGAAAAGGAGAAAACAATCCCATCTGTCACTGGGCAAGAAACACGAACAGAACCTTCTCTGAGGAAGACAGACAAATGGATAATAAACATATGATAAAACGTACATTGTCCCTAATCATCAGAGAAATGCAAATCAAACCCACCCTGAGATATCACCAACCCCAGTAAGATTAGCCCACATCACAAAATCCCTAAGTTGCAGATGCTGGCGTGGATATGGAGAGAAGGGAATACTTTTACTCTGTTGGTGGAACTTCAAACTAATGCATCCTCTGTGTAAAGAAGTATGGAGAATCCTCAAAGAACTCAAATTAGACCTCCCATTTAACCCTGCAATACCACCAGTAGGCATCTACCCAGAAGAAAAAAATCATTTCATCACAAGGACATTTGCACTAGAATGTTTATCACAGCTCAATTTACAATTGCCAAGATGTGGAAACAACCTTAATGCCCATCAACCTCAGGAATGGATTAACAAATTTTGACATATATATATATACATATATATCATGGAATACTATTCAGCCATAAAAAAGTTGGTGACTTTTTTATATAAACCTGGATAGAGTTTAAATACATTCTTCTTAGTAAAGTATCACAAAAATGAAAAAGCAAATATCCAAAGTATTCAATACTAATATCAAGTGAGTAGACAATCTAATTTACCCCCACATAAGAGAAAAATTTATTTCAATTCAAGTTGGGGGAGAGGGAATTAAAGAGGAGGGAGAGCTCAGTGCCCAGTAGCTCAGTGAGTATGGCCCAGGTCTGCACAACAATGATAACTGCAACCAAAAAAATAGCCAGGCATTGTGGCAGGTGCCTCTAGTCCCAGCTACTTGGGTGGCTGAGGCAAGAGAATCATTTAAGCCCAAGAGGTTGCTGTGAGCTGTGATGCCATAGCACTCTACCAAGGGCAACATAGTGAGACTCAAAAAAGGAGAAAAAAAATTATATATATATATATATATATATAGAGAGAGAGAGAGAGAGAGAGAGAGAGAGAGGAAGGAGAGGGGAAGGGGAATTTGAAGTGCTCCCACTTAATGAGCACAATCTAGGGGTGTATAGCACAATGTAGGGGTGTATGGCACACCTTTTGGGTGCCGGACACAACTACAAGAGCGACTCTACCTAACAAATTCAAATATTGTGACCTGGTTGTTTGTATCTTCATATTAACCTGAAATTTTTAAAAATTAAAATATTAACAACCATCTGGGTTCATTAATTCTAGATTTCCAAACAGTGATTGCTAGAATTTTAAAAACAAAATATTAGGTCAACAGCAATATTTTGTGGTGGAATAAAAGAAGGGAGAGTTTCTGCTGGGGGAAAGAGACTGGTTTGCCTTGTCTTCCTAATACATCTCTTTTTCTTAGACTGAAAAGCTTGTGTCATTTATTAAAATGAGGTTACATATATGAGCTCATTGGTTTTCATCAGTAGCTTATTAGTCTCAATCTCTTTAATATTCAAGCTGTTTTGTCTGAAAAACTAACAGAAAACTGAAAATCATTTTGAAAGATATTCAGCTTTGGGCTAGTAACATAGCCATGTTTTTAGAAATTTCTGGAAAAAAAGAAATCCACGTGCCACCAAACAATACTAGAGGCCCAATATCTCTATGGTCAGCTTAAGATCACGTCCAGGTGTCCCTCTTCCTCAATGAACTTCCTATTTGCCACCAAACCAAACCAGATCTTATTGTTGATCAAAACATATTTAAACCTCTATGACAACGGTTCTCAACCTGTGAGTCGTGACCCCTTTGGGGGTCAAACAACCCTTTCACAGGGGTCACCTAAGACCATCCTGCATATCAGATATTTACATTACAATTCATAACAGTAGCAAAATTAATAGTTATGACGTGTCAACAAAAATAATTTTATGGTTAGGGGTCAGCACAACATGAGGAACTGTATTAAAGGGTCACAGCATTAGGAAGGTTGAGAACCACTGCTCTATGGGTTTATATTCACTCTCTTCCTTATGAGCAGCACCCCAATTTTGTGGGGGCAGCAACTGTCTGGCCTTTGGAGATTAGTCATGGTTGGCCAAATCAACAATGGCAATCCTGTTCCTCACTTTCCTAGTATCCTTGCAACTACACATGGTCGTGTGACATGACCCTTATCTAGAAGACATATATGAAAGTGGCCTGATAAAGGGTCATAGATATTCTGATTCTTTCCCCCTTTTTCTTGATGGCTGGACCTATAGCAGCCATCTTGCAACCATGAGGCAATAAACAAGAGCATGAAAACCAGTTTGCTAAGAGTAACAGCATAGAAAGACAGAAAGTGCCTGAGTTCCTGGAGAGAGAGTTGAAAAAGTGAGTTTGCAACAGTAACCACCCTTTGGTATGCCAATTATGTAAAAAAAACAAACTATTGATACGAATTACTGCTGGCATTTTAACTACTATAACTTCCTTTTCAGAGGAAAATCCTAGAAGTTTTCTTTGTCTCTCAAACTATTCTTCTGTTCACTCTAATATGAATAAAAGGGAAAAATACCTTGTGTCCATATTCTTACACCATTAACACAAAACACACAAGGGTAGGATTTTCATCAATTTGACAAATTTACTAAAGTATTTAATTTACTCTGTGCTATATTTACTCTTGCAGCTATATTCAAACTGATTATTTATAACATGAGCTGTTATGTGGGTGACGGTGTATTTTATTTTCCAATATATTTTGTTTAATAGACAAAATATCCATTTACAGAACTGCTACTGCTATAAAGTAGTTTTCTTATTAAAATGTATATCCCTTAATTTATTCACATATAATCCATTATCATTTACAATTTGGGTAGACTGGGGTCATAATAATTAGTCTCTTTTAATATCAGAAAAATAAAAATTATAGAAACAGATAAATTCTGCTTTAACCATCTCAGACAAGAGTGATTAAAAGTTAATAAAATCAGTGTGCAGTATAAAATATATGCTAAACAAATTTAATGGTTAGAGATAATATAATTCTGACTATACAAGATACCATTTTCCAGTATCTGAAGTTTCAGCAAACAAGTTTAGTCCATGTTTACTTTCAACCTACTATTTATACTTGATATTCTTTAAGATGTAAGATCAAGTATCTACATTAAACAAGTTATACCTAAAAGAACAAAAACACTATAATTATTTTATACTATATCCAAGTTTTCATAAAATCTATAATTGAACTATCACAAAGTTGTTAATTAAATAAACTAGTCAATTCTAGTATCCAGCTTCACTCTTTCTTTTGATTGTAGTAATCAGATGCTAGATTGAAGTTTCTCCCCCATAAAGTGTTTACCATGTGGTAAAACTCAAGAGGAGCCATAAAGAAAGGCTACTTAATATACTGGGTAGTACACATACTTCAATAAACCAGAGTCCATTCTTTGTGATTATTCACTGTGCATCCTTGGGTAAATCATTTAACTTTACAGAGCTTCAGATTCTTCCAGTCAGGAATGGGAATGATGCCTACCTTTTAAAATTGTTGCGGGGATTATTTTACAGGCCAATAAAACCCACCTTGTATAAATGTAGAATCAGTTGGTTCTGAATCACTAATGCCTCTGTGAGATGACTATAATACACCTCATATCCTAGTAGCCTCATGTCTGATTCCAGCCTAACTATAATGAACAGCTCCTCACATTATTACCAATTCTTTGAGCATGAGCCATATAACTCACTTATTCTCTGATACCAGGACTTGGTACATTAATGGGAGCTAGTTTAGCACTCATGAAGGAACAAGCCAGAAGTGAAGAGAAGTTAACACCCTCAGCATTTCTCAGTCAATAGGACATAGGAGCTAATGGAAAAATGCTGCTCCCTTTCATCACTCCAGACAGGATTGAGCACCACTGGCGATGAGGCATCCTTGCATCAACTCGGCCTTCCTCCAGTTTCCACTTCCCTCACCTTCACTATTGCTCTCTGACGTCACTGTCTGAATAAACTATCTGCACTCAAGCTGTAGTCTTGGGATTCACTTTTAGGAGAACCCAGTTTAAGACATTGTTACCAAGAGTACTCTACAAAAGGGATTCTGAAGGTAAGAATTTGGAGGTGGATCATTTGCCTGTCAGACACCAAGAAGGTCCTCGCTGCTAGTGGTAGTGGTAAGACACCCCAGAATTCAATAGCATCAGAATTACTGATAAGATAGAAATGAAGGAGGTATGGGTAAAAGACAAGGTATCAGACATTGCAGTAGCTCTGGCACCAATGACAATTACAAGGATTGTGAAGTTGCCAAAGGTTTTTTAATTGATTTAGAAGCTTTGAAAAAGGAAAAGCATAGACTTAAGTTAACCATCAATTGACAGCATCTTGTGTAATCCAGAAGGCTTCTGTGATAGCTGATGAGCAACCACACTGCTGGAAGCTGGAAGGCAGAGTGTTAAAAATGATGATGGTCAGAAGGTTCAAGGACATAGGATTAAAAGGTAAGGACATAGAGCTGAAAAGAGAAATGAATACCAGCCTAAAAAGGTCTCCCGTAGCAAAGTCAGGGTCTGACAGAAGAAAAGAATGGCATCTTGATACATTGGATAGGAATATGTAGGTAATACTGAGAATCATAAGGAACCAGAATGCCCTGAGACCTAGGTGCTACTAGCATGAGCTCCCTTGCTAGAAAAGAAAAACCTCCTCCTGCTTTGGGGGAGACTTCTGACAATGTCACCAGATGACTGTCCTCCTCAATATCTACCCCCTTTTCCTTTCAGCATAAGCTCCTAACGCTAATATGTAATGGCAGGATTTAGGGTAACATGTGGGGATATATCTTAAGGATATTGAACCAGAAAGGTAGAATATAAGTTTGGATAGATGCAAGTATATTAACATAGGAGTACTCATCGATGATTCAAGGCTGAATACCATGCAAAGCCCTTATAACCAGTCACATTATGCTGCTACAGTGGTCTGGACATGACAATAAAGGATATAGAGATGTCAAAACTTTATTGCAGTGTTTTGAAGAAATGGTCACACGGCTTATGGAGGCAGAAGTGTTATGATAAATTTATAAAAGCCTGAAGAACTATCCAGATTACTATGTCACCCAGGATGACCCAGAGGACAATAAAGAATGAAATATTTGTTTTCAGATATTGGCATGAATAGCACAAGACTGTGATCCTTGAGGAAAAAAAAAAAATTAAGTGAGCCCTAGTTCCAGGGCTGATTTTTGGAAGCAGTTTCCAAGTTACAGCACAAGGAAGGGGTGCCCAGACAAAGCCCAGGAGTTGCCTAGAGTTGAAGAAACAGAAAACAGGGTTTAGGAAAACCGAGTCAACTATAATGTGTGGGACAAAATACGAAGAGGTGAGAGCTTCAAAGAGAGAGTTCGGGAGTTCTGCAAAGTGGTTCTATTGAATCTTTGGCTGAGTATTGATCAGTACCTTTTTGTGAGGATACCTGGCATCCTGGAAAAAGAAACACCAGACTGCAGTAGGAGGAACAATTTCCAGAAGAAAGATATTTTCTAAGTAGAGAGATATCTCTACTCTTATCAACCATAGTGAAGAGACCTCAAAATACAGGGAGCATTTGGTAGCCTCATTCACACTAGAATAGTGTCATCTTAGTGGTGAGTGTAAATTAGCCTGAGCTAAAGCTTCTCTAAACCTACTTTAACAAAGCTTAAAAACAAGCCTCTAAAGATTCAAATTAATCCTAAAGAAACTAAGTGACTAAACAAAACCCATACTCTTTAAAGGAGTAAAAACTAGTACTCCTAAACTAGTACTAGGATAAAATCTAGTACTAGAAATATAAATTTCCAGGCATTCTGTACTCAATCATGCCAGGCATATAAAGAGGCAGGAAAGGGGCAGCCCCTGTGGCTCAAAGGAGTAGGGTGCTGGCCCCGTATACCAGAGGTGGTAGGTTCAAACCCAGGCCCAGACAAAAACTACAAAAAAAAAAAAAAAAAAAAAGAGGCAGGAAAATATGACCCAGAACCAAGAAGACAAAAATCAACAAATAGAAATAACTCATAAATGGAAGAATTTTGTAGATGGGATATTAAAACAACTGTTATAATCATGTTCCATACTGTTAGCAAAATTTCTTTCTGCAGTAGGTCCTTAGTCTCAGGGAATAATGAACTCCCAGACTGTTGCAGGAAGACAAGGCCCAACGGAGAGAAAGAGCACCCAAAAACCACATTACAAGAGGAAGGACTTTATTCACCAGCCAGGAGCTTAAGGTATAGAAGATCTCCCAATGGCCGCTCCTCAGACTAACTTGGTCTTTCCCTTTTTATTGACAGTCAAAAAGTTCCACTCCACAGGTACCCTTCTCATTGGTCAGTTTGAATCAAGCAGGAAATACTATTCCAGCTCCTACAGAATTACAGGATTTCACAGAACTTGGAAATTTCCAAGTTCCAGGAAGTTTGGTTTACAAATTCCCAAAAGCTGAGTCACCATGGAGAGGACCCTGTAGGTATATCCTTGTGGTCTCCTTGAGAAGATCTATTCTCCTAGACCTCACCTTTCTCATGTATCCACTCTCAAAACCACAGATCAATGGTAAGATAGATTCATTAGACAGAAAGGAATATAGAAAGAATAAAAAGCAACAGTGCTTCTGGCAGAGGGAAAGACCCAAGTGGGAAGTCTCTGTGTGCGTCCTTTGTCTAGGGGTATAATGTCTTGAGAATTACATTTGGCCAGGACTTGGTAGCTGGGAGATACCTTTTCAATTTTAATGAATGTATTAACAAATGAATGAATACAATCCCTCTAGCTCAAGGCAAAATGGCAGGGCATTCCCTTCAGAAGAGTCTCTGCAGCTTACATGAAATTGCCCAGGCCTAGGAAATGGGGGTTCCCTTGTCCAGGCTGAGTTGGGGAACACTGTATCAACATGATCAGAAATGTAAAGAAAAACATGAACATGGTCAAGAGAGATATGAAGAAACTATAAAGGAGACTCAATTGAAACTTCTAAACGTGAAAAATAAAATATCTCAACTGAAAAATACACAGGATGATATCCACAGGAGATTTAGGTTCTGTAGAAGAAAAGATAGCTAAAACAAAGCACAGAGAGAAAAAAGATTAATAAACAGATTATCAGTGACTTGGGACTTATAAAACAATGAAATTTGTGTAATAGGAGTACCATAATAAGGAGAGGAGGTAGTTGAAGGGAAACATTACAAATGTTAAAAGAAATAATATTGGGTGGTGCCCGTGGCTCAGCTGGCAAGGGCGCCGGCCACATACACCTTGGGTGGCGGGTTAGAACCTGGACTGGGTCTGCTAAGCAACAATGACAACTGCAACCAAAAAATGTCCCAGTGTTGTAGAGGGCACCTGTAGTCCCAGCTACTTGGGAGGCTAAGGCAAGAGAATTGCTATAGCCCAGCTATCACTTAAAAAGTTGAGATGCCTCATCCATTTTCCTATTTGTAGGTTGAGAACACACTGATAGAAGAAGCTAAACTTCCTTGAAGAAACTAGAAATCATTGCAAGTAAATACAATGAAAATGTCCCCAGTCCATCCCTAAAGGGCCTTAGAGTAAATCTGTATGGAAGGAAAAGGAAAGGAGACCTTTTGAGGATTTGGGATACAAGATCTAAGGTCACATTAATACTGGGGAAAACTGGAATATAACCATCTGCTGATTAGAACTGGGAACCAAGTAACATATGATCTTCTGACCCAGTCTACCTCACAGATAGTCCAACAGATTCACTGACCCACCCAGTGGCTATTTTTTTCAGTACCTCAGCACATAATTACAATTAAATATACTTAGCAGCTGGCTCGGTACCTGTAGCTCAGCAGCTAGAGTACCAGCCACATACACTGGAGCTGGCCAATTCAAATCCAGCCCAGGCCTGCCAAACAACAATAAAAATTACAACCAAAATATAGCCAGGCATTGTGACGTGTGCCTAATAGTCCCAGCTACTTAGGAGACAGAGGCAAGAGAATCACTTAAGCCCAAGAGTTTGAGGTTCTCAAACTCTCTCCATAGGCAACCTGTAAGCTGTGACACCAAGCACTCTACCCAGGGCGACAGCTTGAGACTCTGTCTCAAAAAAAAAAAAAATATATATATATATATATATATATATATTTAGCAACTAGTGGAAACCTCACACTGGTTTTCTACCTTGTGGAATAAGAGCCACCATGCTAGGAAGAGCCAAGCAAAAGCACATAAAATTCCCCACCGAGACAGTAAATCAAAATCAATACTATAATCTAGAAGTACTTGCAGAGATTGAAACCACCATCAAAGTTTAAAGAACATAGAAGTGGTCCCATGATAATACCATTCAACTTTACTATAAAACATGTTGAAAAAGATGAGTGACAGCAGATGACAGTGGACTACTGTAGTACCTGCACTTGCAGCTGCCATTATGCATAAATTAGCCTAATTGAAACAGAGCAACACAGACTCTGGAACTCAGTACAAAGTTACCAACCTGGCATATGTGTTTCTCTCAGTCTCCATTTGTAAAGAGATCAAGTGTTTTGCTTTTTTGTGGGAAGGTCAACGTTGTATTTATTGTCCTAAAGCAAGTCAACTCCTACTCTTTGTCACAATAGAATCAAACAGACCTTTATCATATTTACTTTCTACAGAGCATCGTGCTAGCCCACTACAGATATTGATGAAATCATGTTACTTGTCCCTGGTGACAGTTAACTAGTAGTTAAAAGAACTTAAACATTAAAGTCAGAGCTGTTTTCATATGCATTCCTTTTCTAGTAGGGAAAAACCTCGGTGACCTCAGGCAATTTATCTAACCTCTTTGAGTTTTAACTTTTTTATGGGAATAACAGTACCTATCTTGAAGAATTATTAAGAGAATGAAATGAGATAATATATATTAATATACTTAGTTTAATGGATGGCATATTATACTCTATATATATGTATATATATTCTGTTAAAGAAATGAAAACTACTTACACTGATATTTTTTAAAAGGCTTTAAAATACTTAATCCATTTACTTCCAGGTGTGTATGGGGTGTGTGTGTGTGTGTGTGTGTATGCAGCTGTTCATGACATGATCCCTCTACTGATTGGCATGGGAGTTTTGACCTATGCCACTTCTTGCCTGGGTCATTTCTCTCTCTATAGGCAACCTAGTGGTCCCTGCTCCTGGGAGGTCACCATATCGATGCTGAACTTAGTGCGGACACCTACTTGGCACATGACAGCCCAGAGCTCCTGGAGTCAAGAGCTCCTCCTGCCTCAGTCTCCCATGTAGCAGGAACTACAAATATGTGTTTTTAATTCATATTTTCCTCATGGGTTTTACTACACTTAAACCAAAATTTTGTTTTAAAAAAAAAGTTCAAAATGATGCCAAATGTAAATTCCTAATTGTAACCTTCAGGTATGTTGAATCTTTCATCATTCCTACTTAAATTGAAACTTTTTGAAAATCTAGTCAAATTATATCCACAGAAGACAAACCAATGTTTTTAAACAGCTTTTGAATATGAAAAAAATTTCTCTGCCTAGAGCACCAGCTACATAAAATTAACAAACCTCTTCTAACGTGTTGAAGTAGAACAATTTTAAACCCTAAATAATTTCTTCAAACATATTCAAAACCCTCAGAATATCATAAAACATTAATCCTTTAGTTCAAAAATAAACTTTCCCATTTAAAAACAAATATTATTCTGTTCTCCAGAGCCAATATTCCTACAGTGTGTTATTTCTGCAAAGATAAACCTCTAGTCACTATTTGAAAGATTAGTGAAAGCAGATTGTTTATTCTTAGTCCCAGCCAGGTAGGCAGAAAGGTATGACTAAAAATACAAATAATTTGCATCACATTAACATATCCATATAAGGACCTAAGACTTTTTAAAATCATTTTTATTTCTAAAGAAATAGAAAAAAAAGCATCAACCTTTTAATGAATTAAAATACTTAAAGAAAACCCATATCAAGAGTGGGAAATGTTGGAATTAAATTCAAATCATTTATTTCCCTCAAACTGATGAGTAGGTAGAGAAAAAAATTATCTCCCCTTCAAAAACAGCTTCAGGGTATGTAGAAATTTGAAAGGAAAAATGTAAAATTGAAAAAATAATACAAAATATGTTTAAATGGAACAAAATGATGCCATTAATACTCTAAATTAGAACCTAAAATGGTCTCAAAGTTCTTATATTTTGAAATTATAATTTGTGGTACATGTATCTAAATATTTAACGTACTCAAATTTTTTTTGATTTCCAAAACCTAAGGACAGACTCAGCACCCATAGCTTAGGGGTTAGGGCACCGGCCACCTACACCAGGGCTGGTGAGTTCAAACCCAGCCTGGGCCTAATAAACAACAATGACAACTACAACAAAAAAAATAGCCAGGCGTTGTGGTGGGAGCCTGTAAGTCCCAGCTACTTGGGAGGCTGAGGCAAGAGAATCTCTTAAGCCCAAGAATTTGAGGTTGCTGTGAGCTGTGACACCACAGCAATCTACCAACGGCAACATACTGAGACTTCATCTTAAAAAAGAAAAAAAAAAAAACCAAAGGACACATTCCCAAATGTAAGAGTGGTTCTCAAAGGTATTGAAACCTATCAGAATACCTGCAATGATAAAGTTCCCCAAGTGATCTGTTATGCCCTGTCCAAGGTTGTCTGTACTTAACATTCTGATCACTGTTGAGAATCACTAAACAAAATCCTATAAAATCTATATTATATACATGAAGATCTTTTATAGTAAAAGTTATAGATTTTTTTTTTAAATTTTGGAATCATATCTTTAAATATACAAAGTACCAGATGGGAAATTTCATAGGCCTCGTCTCTGGTTAGGGTGTCCTAGTTATTAAAATTCTTCTGCTTAATGAGCTGTAATCTGCCTACTTCCATCTTCCTAGCATGGCACCCAAGTCAACTCATTATTCTATGCAAAGGAGCTTCAAATTTTTGAACAAAATACAATTTTAGGAAAAAATGTGAACTGAAGAGTCAGATTCACTCAAGAATCACATTCCATTTATTAGCTCTGTGATTTGGGGCATGTTACTTAAATTCAACAAACTTAATTATCTAATCTGGGACAAGACTGGAATGACCAACACCAATAACACACAATTATTTATCTTTATCATTTAAATGTGATGATGATGATGATAGGCCAGGCAAGGTGGCTCACACCTGTAATCTACTCTAAGAGACTGAAGTGCGTGGATTGCTTGATTTCAGGAGTTCAAGAACAGCCTGAGCAAGAGCAAGACTCCATGTCTACTAAAATTAGAAAAACTAGCCAGGGATAGTGGTACATGCCTGTAGTCCCAGTTACTCAAGAGGCTGAGGCAAGAGCATTGCTCAAGCCCAAGAGTTTGAGGTTGCTGTGAGCTATAATGCCATGGCACTCTACCAAGGGCGACAGAGTGAGACTCTGTCTCATAAATAAATAAATAAATAAATAAGATAAATATATGCAAAAATGTGAAAAATTAATATGGGAAAAACATTCAGCACAAATACCTTTGACCATGCTTCATCCACTGTAATCTCCAGATTATTTATCTCCTTGTCCCCATTCTAATGCTCTGATTGGAACACTCTTGTCTTATGGTACATCTGAGTTAGTATAGGAATCACATAATATTCAACAGGTGTACATAAGCAGGTCTCCAGCGTTAGGCTGGGATCCTTTCAGCGAACTTTTTCATGAAGTCAGATAGTGAACATTTTAGGCACTGAGAGCAACATATTGTCTAGGTTGCACATTTGTTTTCTGGTTTTGCTTTTGGTTTTTAGTAACCATGTGTCCAAGACAAAATGCGCCAGACAATTGCAGCAAGGATTTTATTCAAGCTTTTGAAATAGGGTTAAATTTAGTTCATGTGGAATGTCTCAAAAAAGGGGAAGGGGACGGAAGGTGAATGAGATAAACAAAGAATCATTCTGAGTTTTATAGGAATTTTGAGAGATGATGAAAACAGGTCTTATTCAGGAATATGCCAGGGATAGATAGTCAACTGCAATTAGCCCCAGAAAACAAAATGATAGAGAGATTTTTTTAATAGTTACTTTTTTCCAGAAGAACAAGGCTTGGGCAAAGTTCGTTCAACATTGTCATCTTTAAAAACATGAAAACCATTCTCAGATTGTGAACCAGGGAAAAACAGCTGCCAGGTTTGGCTCTCAGGAGTATACTTTACCCTCCTTTGTTCCAGAGGATAAATTAACAATAGGCCATCCTGTCACGTGAACCTCATCCTTCAACCTACTTTATCTGGGCACTAAATACAAATAAGCCCTTGCTTTTCAGTGAATTTTCGCCATGCCCCTCACCAAACCAAGTGTTTATGTGTGCCATGTCCTTTTGTGGCAGCACAAAACCTTCAGAGGTAGTTACTCTTTCACTCTTATTTTATAGGAAAGAGGTCTGGAGTAAAAAAAAGTTAACAAAATGTGCTCAAGGTCACCTTGCTGGACAAGGTCAGGGCTGGGCTCCCACTTTTGTGTCTTTAACTCCACGGCCTGGTCTGTTCAGCACTGAGTGGTAAGTTCTCATCCATGTTTTCTTCATCATCATTTGATCAGACAGTTGTTTCAACTCCTGAGTTTCTTTTGCTACACAGACTCATCTCACATAGGGCTAGGTTGTTTTTTAGTTGGGTTTTTTCTTTCCCCAATATAACAGATGCAAAACCTTAAAAAGACTTGAATTTGAAAACATAGTTCTTTATTGCTTTAAACAAGCAAGAATTTGGTACATAATGCATTCACTCAGTCACTAAATTCAGAGAGCAGCATGTGATAAAAGTCCCAAAATGCTCTGTAATTCTTGCCAAAGCATCTTGGTTTCGGAGCTAGATTTACAGAAAACATAAGTTATTTATGAGCATTATTTGTAGAAAAACATTGCCCTCAGCAGGTTATAAAATGTTGAAACCCTGATAGAGTTCCTGATTCTAATCATATGTGTCTTAGAAGGACTGAATCCATCACAGCGGAGCTGCTATGCTTGGCATAATATCAAGCCCAAGCAGCTTTGGTTCAGAAGGGAACTCGATTCAATTATCTCTAAGCTTTTTTTCTGATACCTACCAAGGAATAAAGCTGCCCTGTGAGTAATAGCCAAAGTATAGCTATCCAGAGCCACCGCCGAGCTAATTGGACGTCATTATGAAAAGCGTCTATATAAAATGGCACATTCCCAAGTGGGGCACGAAAAGGGAACTGTTTTCATGGGTTGCACAGAAGAGAAAACTATGTTAGGATTTATGCTCTGCCAGGAAGCCAGTGTGCCGTGTGTTTTACTTCAACTCCTTGGTTGCAAGTAGCAGAAATCAACTCAAGCTAGCCAGGAATAGAAGGTGGGAAGGGGAATTTTCTGAGAGTTCCAAAAGAATCGCATGGACCTCAATATAGAAAAATAGCTGAGCATGAAGATGGAAATGGCTGAGGGAAGGGAGCGGGGCACTATGACTCTCCATCTCTCATGTATGTTCATCTTGGTGTAGCCTTTAGGATACTCCCTGTTCACTTGCTTTCTTTGCTTCCAAATCCCTGGGGTAAAGATGAATATCTACTTTGCAGCTCCAAAGTTTACATGTTAAATTTCTAGCCACATAAACACTGTCAATTCTAAACTCCCAGGAAAGAAAGCCTAATTATCCCATACTGACACTCCTCAACTAGCAAAGAGGTTACATACCGATAAACCCATCTTAGTAAGTTGAAAATATTAAGTCTAAATGCATTTAATATATCTAGCCTACTGAATAACATTAAGTCAAAATATATTTAATACATCTAACGAACTGAACATCTAGCCTACCTGAAATCTTCTCAAGACCTTATGCTACTTCACAGTTGGGAAAAATCATCTAACACAAGCCTATTTTTTTTTATATTTTCTTTATATTTTTTATTTATTTTTAAGAGAGACAGAGTCTCACTTTATTGCTGTTGGTAGAGAGTCGTGGCATAAGACAGCTCACGGCAACCTTCAACTCCTGGGCTTAGGCGATTTTCTTGCATCAGCCTCCCGAGTAGCTGGGACCACAGGCCAGCTATTTTATTTTGTTGCAGTTTGGCTGAGGCCAGGTTTGAACCTGCCATCCTCAATATATGGGGCCAATGCCCTACCCACTGAGCCACAGGCACCGCCCCACAAGCCTATTTTATAACAAAGTGTTGGACAGCTCATGTGATTTTTTTTTAATATTGAGCATTGCATCAAAATTGCTTTGCATCATACCATCAAAAAGTTAAAAAATCAAAAGTTGAGCCATCAAAGTCATGGACCACTTGTATCAAATTAAATTTTCACCTTTTATCTGATTAACCCAGAACTAGAAACCTAGGGTCACATAGGCCAAAAATTGCAGCCTAGAAACCTATCCTTATGAGTCATGGAAGAAATAGAAGACTAATTCCAGAAAAAGAGATAATTATTAGCTTCTCAGCTGTATACACAATTCCAAAAGAATCTGTACACTAGCTACCTTCAATGTGTGTTATCTGAGAACTTACAATGTACTAAGCTCTCAATTTGGTAGAGCTACCCTGTATAAATTATCACACCACCTCTGACTGCAACACTCACACTTTCCCCTCCCTGTTGATTCAAAGGTCTGGAATATCAGAGATAAATGAAACTAGAAACTGGAAGAAACCCTGAACTAAACACCAACCTGGAACCATGAATAGACACACAAATTCATCAATTCTACAAATATTATATTGACAATTCTAATGTGCCAGGATCTGTGCTAGGTGCTGGGTTTCAGAGGCTGAATAAGATGAACATGACCCTTTTGGAAAGACATCTGGAGAACACTTAGAGAACTAAAAATAGACCTGCCGTTTGACCCTGCAATTCCTTTATTAGTTATATTCCCAAACGACCAAAAATCACATTACAACAAAGATATTTGTATCAGAATGTTTATTGCAGCCCAATTCATAATTGCCAGGTCATGGAAGAAGCCCAAGTGCCCATCAATCCACTAATGGATCAACAAAGTGTGGTATATGTACACCATGGAATACTATGCAGCCATAAAGAAAGATGGAGACTTTATGTCCTTCATGTTTACATGGATGGAGCTGGAAAGTGTTCTTCTTAGCAAAGTATCACAAGAATGGAAGAAAAAGTATCCAATGTACACACCCCTATTATGAAACTAATTTATACCTTTTATATAAAGTTATAACCTAATAACATATAGGTTATATAACATTCTTATAACCCCTCCCCTAAGAATACGGGGAGGGGGGTAAGGATAAGGGAAGGAGGAATGGGTGGAGGGAGGGGGATTGGAGGTATCACTTCTGTGGTTTATCTTACAAGGGTACAAGTGAATCTTTCTAAGAGTAGAATATGAACATTTAAACACAATAACTAAGAAAATGACATAAAGGCTATGTTAACCAATTTGAGGGAAGTGTTTTGGATTGTATGTGACAACACCACACTGTACCCCAGAAGTGCATTAATGTACATAGTTACCATTCAATAAAAAAAAAAAAAAAAAAAAGATGAACATGGCCCCAGCCCACATGAAGCTTAGTTCCAGCTCAGGAGGAAGCTGCACAGTGAGGTTCAGAAAATCCTCTGAAAAAGACAAATACTTAGAAGCCAAACACAAGGGAGCACATCTAGTGTTAGTAGTCATTACCTCTAAGAGGTAGGATTACAGGTGATTTTTTTTTTCTTCTTTCAACTCAATTCTTCTTCACTTTTCCAACATTGAATGGGCAATTCCTGCATAATTATGATTTTAAAAGGAAAAACCCTGAATCACAAAAAATAGTTCCCTACCCTGCTGAAAGACAGAGATTGCTTAAGCTAGAAACAAAGACTTCCACTGTAAAATAAAATACAGATATAACGAAAGCACCTTCCTGCAAAAGTTACGTGCTGATTCAAATTCACGCTTGATGTGAGAATCTTTTCCAAGAGCATTTTTCCTGGAATCAACAATGAGTTAGAGAACAGGAACCCATGGAAGCGCCTTCTAGTAATTCATAAACCACTGCTGGTGAGAGATCCATCACCACCTCCAAGGTATTTTCAAGATATTTGGCTACAAGCATAGAAATATGAACCACTGGAGTAATATGAAACAGTGTCTCAAGGAGAGGCCTCTGGCAGCAAAGTGGCTGATCGTTTGGAAAAAGCTGAGAAAATCAAGTAGGCAGCTGCTTCAACAGTCTAGTCCTATAAGGACACCTTATCTTTAGAAAGTTTTTTATCCTCATAAAACACTGTCTGTGGTAGTGGCCTTTATTTACCACCTCCTACACGTGAAAGTAGGTTAAAATGGATGACCTCTCTTTACCAGCCTCACAACTCTTCAGAGCCACTAGCCTTCCCACAAAAGTGCTCTCCCAGTGAAGAAGGAAGGATAAGTGAGAGGTCTAGGACTGGGGTCCCTGACAGCCAGGGTAGAGCAGGGAGCCATGTCAACCTTAACGTCACCCACAAGCCAGAAAGAATGGAACGTCGTCACCCGGATGTCCAAACCAGAGTCCTTGGGCACTGTCTTAAACTCTTTTCCTTCTTCCACTTTCCACGTCATATGATAGGTTGAGTCCACCTGCCTCCTGGACATCTCTTAAGTCTATCACATCTCTCCAATCCCACTTCCCCATCATAATCCAAACCACCTCTTCTGCCTAGATTCCAAAAGTCTTCTGCTCCTTTCTCCTACCTTCCCCCATCTCCAGCCTTGCCAAACTTCTCTCCACTCTACATCCAGGAGGATCTTTCAAAAACACACATCTGATCAGGCCATTTCCCTGCTTAAAGTAATTCAGAGGGTCTCGTCACGTTTAAATTTAAGTTCACATTCCGTCACAAGGCTTAAAGAGGCCCTCAAGAACTTGATTTCAGTGGTCTCTCCACCCTTCCCTCTCTCCTGTCCTCTCCCACCCTCTAGCCACAAAGAACTGCTTTCAGCTCCTTGAACACACCCTGCAGGTTCTCACCTCCAGGCCTCCAGGTGTGCTGGCTGCCCTGCCTTAAACACGTCCTTCCTCTTTTTCCACCCATACACTTTCCTGTTCCTGTTTGACCAAGTTCCTCTAGAAAACTTCCCAGGCTCCCTAAAGCTGAGTTAGATGTCCCTCTTACATGCTCCCCTGTGCCCTGCACTTCCCCTGGTATGGTACGCAGTAAGATTGTGCATTTATGCTCCACTCTCCTCTGCAGGCTACGAGCTCTGTGAAGGCAGAACCTTCTCTGTGCCATGCAGAGTTGTAACCAGCTGTCTATGACAGAACAGGTCCTGAATAGGGGCTTATGGCACAAACAGCCTGAAATCCATTTGTGTATCTCTCTTTTCCTTAGGCAGAATTCTTTCCAGAGTCTTCTACCACTCTCCCCCGACCCCCAGAAAAGATCCCTGCTCTTCACTGTCTTCTGAGTATGTGAATATTGTTTTGCTCACCATAAACATCAGCATGGTCACTTTGGAATGGACCCATCTCAGCAAGGGGAGAGCCAGGGGGAAAACGTTTCATCTACCTTCAGGCTTCTTCCCTGTGCCTCCCTGGCTATTCCCCCAGTTCCAAGGCTGGATGCTTCATGTACCTCAGATATGCCCTCTTGGACTCCAAACAGCTCTGTTCCTGCAAACACCAAATAACTCTGACTTTGTAAACATCCCAACACCATCAAAGGCCCCCAGTGTCAGAAATGGATTCAGGGGTTTCCATATATACTCACACAAGGTTAGGGCTAAATAAGGTCTTCAATGACACCCAGTCCAGCTCTTACATTTATGATCAAGGAAACTAAGATATAGAAAGATATCTCTTGTCCTGGGTCATATACCTTCAAAATAAAGAAATTCTCAGAGTATCAAGACAAGGATTTATGATTTCTTACTCCTTCAACTACACCAGATATCTCCTAAAAGAAAAGTTACCTATATAAACTTACTGTACTAAGCATTTTCTAAATATCCAGCCCCCCACCCGCATCCCAGTGCACAAGACTGTTGTCAAACAGGAACAGGAAAGTGTATGGGTAGAAAAAACAAGATCCCCACTGTTTTTCTGGCCTAAAAATTCAGTACTCTTTGACCTCAGCTTTGTAGGCAGGTTAGTTCTAAAAACATTTTCTGATTGACAGAAACATTTTGCTGAAAAGTAATACAATTAAGGTACCCTCTGGAAACCAATTTAAGGCTGATTCTACCAAATTAACCTTTCTGCACAAAATGACAGGTCACTTCAGGAAAATCACCAGTAAATCTGATTTTTTAAAACCGAATTCTCAAACTTAAAGTTGGCTGCCTCTTTGACCAAGTGTCTTCTTTTGTTTTTAATATAATATTTGCTTGCTGTCAGAAAAATGAGACATTTGGTTTTCTAAATCCCCATCTTCAATTGGTTCATCTTATGCACAGGTGGTGAACGTTTCCACTCCCTGAGATTTTTGAGGTGTTTGGATCATTTCACCTGGGGTTTTTGTTTTCTCCAGAATTAAAAATAATAATAATAATGAATTCAATTGACCAGTAACAGGCTAAGAATTTCTGGAATTCACTCAAGTTTGCTCATAGCACACTGGCACCTATCTTGCTGAGCCAAATAATTTAGCTATGAACATAAATACGTAAATACATCTGCCTACACATATAGGTGACTAATTTCCCCAGGAATTAAATATAAAGATTCATTTGTTCTTTCGAAAAACATTTTATTTAGCATCAGCTATGTATGTACTCAGTGGCTCTGTGCTAGCAGTAAAAATAAAAGATGAATACAACTGAGTGCTGTCCTCAAGTAGCTTACTATCTAGAAGGGAAAAGGCAGTCAGCTACACAAACACCAGATGCTGCTGGGAGGAAACCAAAGAGAAATCTCTTCGTGTCTCATGATGGGAAAGCCTTCATTGATGTTAGTCCAGAGTGGGGTACAGGGAGACTGGAATACTGCCTCCCAGATGTCCAGAGATGCTACTATTAGGTACAGCCTGTGAACAAAACAAGACAAAACTACAGCGCGGATGTTTATGGTTAGTCTTCTTCCAACTTTTCCCTCTTCCCCCTCCTGGCCCCAGCAACAGAACTACCCTTTCATTCCCACTTGGCCTTGAGTAGAGATAATAATGACAGCTTAACCTGGCGGGCACTGCACTAAGTTCCTGACATACAGCTGTGCATTACATCCTAATGGCAACTACTAGGTAGTATCGTTATCCTCCTGTCATGAATTTGCACAAACAATTGGGAACAGGTAGGCTACTCAGAATCCAGTGTCTCCACCACCATTATTTCTAGGAACTGATGCACTTAATGATTTCTTTGTCCAAGAACAAGCTCATGGTGCCCCACTCCCTACGCCTTTCTCCAAAAAGCTATTTTCACTCTGGGGCTGGGCACGGTGGCTCATGCCTGTAATCCTAGGCTCTGGGAGGCTGAGATGGGTGGATTGCTTGAGCTCAGGAGTTTAAGACCAGCCTGAGCCAAAGCAAGACCTTGTCTCTAAAAATAGCCCAGTGTTATGGTGGATGCCTATAGTCCCAGCTACTTGAGAGGCTGAGGCAGGAGAATTGCTTGTGCCCAAGAGTTTGAAGTTGCTGTGAGCTATGACGCCATGGCACAATATCCACTGTGACAGAGTGAGACTGCCTCCAAAAAAAAAAAAAAAAAACGTATTTTCACTCTAAAAAAAAGACTTGAATCCATTGTGTTAGAATGTCAGGCATTGTGAAATGACAGTTGGGGGTGAGGGTAACAGACCCTGACACTGCCTCTAAAAAACACCTAATATTCATATGACTTGTACTTTTAAGAAGCAAGGAAGCTGAACAAATTTAGGTTTATATTAATATGCAAAAGGTTAACAAGCAGACATCAAAGTCTGTTTCTGACTCCCTCTGTCCCCTCTTGAGAGCTGAGTGCTTGGCTCTAAGCACCCTAGCATAAGCCCAGTAATCTCAGCAATTACTGTGCACACACAAGTGGCATGAGTCATTCTGGTTCATGCAAGGCGAAGAGTCTAGGGTAAAAAACACATTTTTAAGACACTAAACTCTTTCAAGTAGGGTTTTGGGGTGTGTGTATGTGTGTGTATTTTAACCTTCATTTCATTTCTTTCCAAGTTAGAATGACAAATATTATAATACCCATCCTGAAGATAAAGATATTAAGGACTGCAAAGCATTAGCCCACATCATATATATAATAATTACCAAGTAACAGAGCCTGATTCTTAATAGGAACATCTGTCCCCTATAACCTGCTCTTCTTGTGAATTATTTCTCATCCTCCCAAACCCAACTCAAATGCCACCTCCTCTGAGAAGATTTCCGCCAGGAAGCATTAGTCACTCTCAAAACATTTTTTAAGGTTGCCTCTCTTGTGGCACTTATATAGTGATTCTGGTTGTTGCAGACTCATTAATACCCTCAAAGTGCTTTGTATAGCACAGGGGTTGGCAAACTATAACATGTAGACAAAATCTGGCCCACTGTTTTCTGTTTTTGTACAGTCCTTGAGCTAAGAATAACTTTTATATTTTTAAAGAATTGTAAAAAAAAAAAAAAAGTAAAAGAAGAAAAAGAATATGTGACAGAGTATGTATATGGCCTGCAAAGCCTAAAATATTTCATATCTGGCCCTTTACGGAAAACAATTTTTGAGACCTAGATAGCAGGGGCCCAATTATGGATCACTATGGAAATGCATTCCCCATTAGTTCCCAACCTAAATCTTTGACCAATGCCTCCATAAACCTTGAGTCCCAGACATATAGTACCAGTTGGATTTCCCAAATATACCAGACTTATGTTGGTGATATAGTGGTGAGCACAGCTGCCTTCCGAATATACCAGACTTTTTCACACTTCCGTATTATTTGCTTATTCTCTCACTGTGTGTATACATGTGACTTTCATTTTACTTATTAATTTATTGTTGCTATGTCTTATTTCATTTTGCTTTTCTTCATTATTTAGGCACAGTTTATCTGCAGAAAATGTGCTGATCTTAAATGTACACTCCAAAAAAAATCTTATAAAAACCATACATCTTAATAAAGACATGAGCTTTCATAACACTCCAGAGAGTTCCTTCTTGTCCCTGTTCCATCAATCTCATCCCCTACCTCAAGCTAAGACACAACTAATATTCTGCATTTCTCTCTCCACAGATTCACTTTGCCTTCTACAGAGCTATGTATAAATTGAATCATACAGTATTTTTCAGTGACTGGTTTTTTCACTCAATGCTGTTTTTGACATTAATCCAGTGATGTTCTGGACCTGATCCATATTAGTTCACAAGAGCTGAGTATAAATTTTCAGGAATCCTGCAGAGTTCTTGTTAAAAGTAACTATTTTTAAAAATTAAATTATGTAAACTATAATTA
The DNA here is from genome assembly GCA_963574575.1 of Galagoides demidoff. NCBI lineage: Eukaryota > Metazoa > Chordata > Mammalia > Primates > Galagidae > Galagoides > Galagoides demidoff. The sequence goes on along the minus strand of CAUYQV010122564.1, from coordinate 13,011 downwards.
AGTAAATTATATCAAAAACAAAGATAATACTCAAAGACATCATTTCCTAATTCTTTTCCTGTCTTTCATTATCTATTCTCTTGGGGTTACATACATCCACTGCTACAGTGCATTTCCATGTTCATTGAGAGCTTGAAATTAGCCATGGCAGAAGTAATTACACCATGGAAATCAGCAAACACTACAAATCAGAATATCTTTGCATTCATTGTTGGAGAGCCAGTTATTATATATTTACCACTAGACACATGGAGGCTGTTATATGTATCAACAGCTCATCCATTTTTGTTGCTGAGCAGTTCTCCATTGTATGGTCATATTGCAATTTGTTTTTATTGTTTGATATTTGCATTGTTTCCACTTTTTGCTAGTATAAATAAAGCTACTGTGGACATTCTTCCATAGGCATTTTTGTTGACTGTGTTCCCATTCATTTTGTTAGATACTTTCAAGAGTTAACGAATAGGGCTAGGTGCAGTGGTTCATGCCTATAATCCTAGCACTCTGGGAGACCAAGGCAGGTGGATTGCCTGAGCTCAAAGATTCAAGACCAGCCTGAGCCAGAGTGAGACATCACCTCTAAAAATAGCCCGGCGGGGGGTGGAGACAAGATGGCCAATGGGAGCTAGCTTTCCACAGAGGCTCCCATCCAGAAAGAGAGTTAAAGGACAGAAGTTTAGCAAGTAAGCTGATGGTCTGGAGCAGAGCCAAGAGAGAAGATTGAAAAATGAACATCAACCTTGCTGAGGTGAGCCGTGACCCCAAGGAAACAAACAATAGGTACAAAATCCATCTCCAAGTGGATGGGAGCCCCTCCCCCATGAGAATGGCTCGTAGTATACTCTCTACAAACAAGCGAGCAGAGTTCTGATATCCTCCTGTTTTATCTCACAGGAGAGACCCTCTAAAAAACTGGAACTCCTTCCCCAGAGAGAACCCACTAACACTACTGGCACTGTCCTGCCAAGCAGAAAACTGTATAAGTTCTCTGCCTCCAGTTCTGAACTCGCCTCCACTCTCACCATGAGGTCTGGAAGCCTTTGCCCCATGGAGTCCAGATTCTAGGGAGTTTTCCTGAGAAGTGTGGACAAGGTGTGGGCTATTGCAGGTCTGTGCTGATTTTGTGACATGGGGGTAAAGAGAGGACTGTGAACCAAGAGGGAGAGGAAGAAGCAGTGCCCCACAGCACAGAGCAGCAGCAGCAGCAGCAGCAGTAGAAACAATAGGGCTCACACCCCTAGGGATATTTTGGAGAGTCACTCCCTGTCTCTCTTGGCAACTGGTGGCAGCCACTGGAAAAACAGATCTGGGGTGGAAACACAGGTGCCCTGACTAAAGGGTTTGCCTGAGGAGGTATCTGCCTGGGCAGGGCATGACAGGGACAGAGATTAGAATATGCATGCTCAAAGACAGCATACTCCAAGGGCGGGGCTGAGTCAGGAGTGCTGCTTTAGTGAGCCTAAGAAGCACCTGGACCCCAGGGGATCAGAGCTGAGACAAAAGCAGGCAGGGCAACTGCATCAGCCCAGGGAAAGGCAAGAATTGAGAGCTGCATGTGAGCTTTAAGAATGCCTGCTCCAACACAGAGTGTAGCCAAGATAGAGACACCAGCTCCATGAAAAATGGCCCAATGGCAGAGACACAGGGCGGGGCTGAGCTGCAGTTTCTATGAACTCAAATAGAGCCTGGCACACCAGGGAATATAGCCAGGACAGAATCACTAATTCTACCAGAATATAAGTGGCAGCAACATCAATTGGGTGGGTCTAGAACTGAGTGAACCACCCCAGCTTCCATTAAGCACCAGAGGTTGGCAGGTTTTAGCTCCCCCTGCTGGATAGTGGCAGACTGCAGCAGTTGGGCTGAGGAGACACAGATCTCTCAGTAACTCTGGCAGGTGCAAACTCCTGGAGCATCTGCTCATTGGAGGGAACTGGGTCACAGACCCGCGGGGTTACCAGGTACTGGGTGTGACAGAGGTATAAGGTGGAAAAGGAGGCATCAATCTTCCTTGACTCATTCATTTGCTGGGTTGGTCCTTCTGACTCCAACGAGCACCAGCGCGAGTCATACATGAGTTGCCAGCAGACTTCTGCTTTCTAATTGCTGGAGACATTTTGAACTCTCCCACTTGAGACTGAGTACTGACTGGGACCATTGATTTGGAACTCTTGACATGGGCTAATCACTCAAGGACTATCCAAAGTAGTACCCTGGGTGTGTGGTTGTAGGAAGGTTTGATTTTCTTTTTCTAGTTGTTACCCATGGGGGGGGAGGGTGACTTAGTGGCTGGTATTTCTCCATAGCTGAGACTTCAACCCAGAGTTACTGATTCACTAGGAGTGGACAGAGACCAGCTGAAAACAAGACAGAGCCACTTAGACCCACCACACCAAGCAGGTCCCCAGTGTCTTTGGCCATACCACTGTAAGGGTCCTTTGCAAAGTTCTAGGGGAAAAGGTACAGACAACAGTCACAGCTCTTGGGCAAAGAGCTGGTTAATCCCTACTCCAGGAGCCCCCAACCCAACTTCACCTCATCTACTCATCTAGCCAAAAGTGTAAAATAATCATGGGACGAAATCAGCAGAAAAACTCCAGCAACATGAATAATCAGAGTAGATCAACTCCCCCAAGGAAAGACATATTAGATATACCAGAAGATCCCATTCCTAAACAAATGGCTGAGATGTCAGAAATTGAATTCAGAATTTGGATTGCAAATAAGATTAATAGAATGGAATTAAAGTTGAAATTATATACACAAGGAGTATTTCAAAAGTTGTCTCAAGAATTCAATGAATTCAAAGATAAAATCACAAAAGATTTTGACACATTGAGACAAGAACTTGCAGTCCTCAAAATTCCGAGAAATACAGTAGAATCCCTCAGTAACAGAACAGAGCAGGAAGAATAAAGGATTTCTGACATTGAAGACAAAGTTTTTGAATGCTCCCAAATGCTCAAAGAGAAAGAGAAGTGGAGAGCAAAACAAATCATTCTCTCAGAGAGCTCTGGGATAATTCAAAGAAAGCTAATATTCACCTTATAGGAATTCCAGAATGGAATTGAAGGTGGCTTCAAAAGGCTCAGATGCTCTACTCCATGAAATAATCAAAGAGAACTTCCCAGACATGCCAAGAGATTCTGAAATTCAGATAGCAGAAAGTTTCAGAACCCCAGCACAACTCAATCCAAATAAGACATCTCCCAAACACATTATAATTAACTTCACCAAGGTTAATATAAAGGAGAAAATTCAGCAAGCAGCCAGACATAGAAAACAATAACCTACAAGGTTATGGTTAGAATCACTGCAGATCTCTCTCCTGAAAACTTTCAAGCTAGAAGAGAGTGGTTATAGACTTTTAATCTCCTAAAACAAAATAATTTTCAACCCAGGATCCTGTATCCAGCAAAACTGGAGTTTCATTTATGATGGAGAAATTAAATACTTTAATGACATTCACATGTTGAAGAAATTTGCCATAAATAAACCAATTCTCCAAGATAGTCTCACACCTATCCCCCATAATGACCAGCGCAGTCCTCTACCACCAAAGTACACTCATTCAGAAATTTTTGATCAAATTCCAACTTCCACAGTGGCAAAAAGATTAAAAATGTCCACAGGACTTTGGAAAAACTCGACACCCAAAATTCTACCAGGCATATCAATATTCTCAATTAACATGAATGGTTTAAATTGTCCTCTAAAGAGGCACAGGTTGGCTGACTGGATACAAAAACTCAGACCAGATATCTGCTGCATACAAAAATCTCATCTTACCTTAAAAGATAAATATAGACTCAGGGTGAAGAGATGGTTATCTATATTTCAGGCAAATGGAAATCAAAAAAAAGCAGGTGTTGCATTTTATTCACAGATACAATAGGCTTTAAACCAACAAAAGTAAGGAAAGATAAGAATGGTCACTTCATATTTGTTAAGGGTAACACTCAACATGATGAGATTTCAATTATTAACATTTATGTACCCAACCAGAATGTACCTCAATTTATAAGATGGACATGAGCAACTTGATTTCCTCCAGCACCATAAAAGTCGGAGATTTTAACACTCCTCTGGCAGTGTTGGATAGATCCTCCAGTAAGAAACTCAGCAAACAGCTCGGCACCTGGGGCTCAAGTGGCTAAGGTGCTAGCCACATACACCTAAAGTGGCGGGTTCAAATCCAGCCCGGGCCTGCCAAACAACAATGACAACTACAACCAAAAAATAGCCAGGCATTGTGGCAGGAGCCTGTGGTCCCAGCTACTTGGGAGGCTGAGGCAGGAGACTCACTTGAGCCTAGGAGTTGGAGGTTGCTGTGAGTTGTGATGCCACGGCACTCTACCCAGAGAGACAGCTTGAGGCTCTGTCTCAAAAAAAAAGGAAACTCAGCAAACAAATTTTAGATTTAAACTTAACCATTCAACATTTGGATTTAACAGACATCTACAGAACATTTCATCATAACAAAATTGAATACACATTCTTCTCATCAGCCAATGGAACATCCTCCAAAATTGATCACATCTTAAGTCACAAGTCTAACCTCAGAAAATTTAAAAGAATAGAAATTATTCCCTGCATCCTCTTGGACCATCATTGAATAAAAGTTGAACTTAGTAACAACAGGAATCTGCAGACTCATACAAAACATGGAAACTAAATAACCTTATGCTGAATGATAGCTGAGTCAAGGACGAGATTAAGAAAGAAATTACCAAATTTTTGGAACAAAATGATAATGAAGACATGAATTACTAGAACCTCTGGGATACTGCAAAGGCAGTCAGTCCTAAGAGGGAAATTCATAGCACTGCAAGCCTTCCTCAAGGGAATGGGAAAAGAGAAAGTTAACAACTTAATGAGATATGTCAAACAACTGAAAAAGGAAGAACATTCCAACCCCAAACCCAGCAGAAGGAAAGAAATAACCAAAATTAGAGCAGAGTTAAATGAAATTGAAAACAAAAGGATTATACCACAGATCAACAAATCAAAAACTTGGCTTTTTTAAAGATCAATAAAATAGATAAAACTTTGGCTAACCTAACCAGGAAAAAAAGTAAACTCTCTAATTACATCAATCAAAAATGAAATAACAACAGACTCCTCAGAAATACAAAAATCCTTAAGGAATATTACAAGAAACTCCATTCTCAGAAATACAAAAATGTGAAGGAAATATAATGCAAGTATTGGTCTATACTTGGAAGGAAGTATTGACCAGGTAAGGTTGCCCATTGTATCCACTGTCTTTCAACATTGTAATGGAAGTCCTAGCTATTGTAATTAAGCAAGAAAAGGCAATCAAGGATATCCACATAGGGTCAGAGGAGATCAAACTTTCACTCTTCGCAAATTATATGATTGTATATCTGGAAAACACCAGGGATTCTACTATAAAACTCTTAGAAATGATCAAGGAATACAGCAGCATCTCAGGTTACAAAATCAACACTCATAAATCTATAGCCTTTAAATATACCAACAACAGTCAAGCTGAAAAAACAGGGCAGCACCTGTGGCTCAAAGGAGTGGGTGCCAGACCCATATGCTGGAGGTGGCAGGTTAAAGCCCAGCCCCAGCCGAAAACTGCAAAAATAAGAAAAAAAAAAAAAGCAGTCAAGGATTCTATTCTGTTCACTGTAGTGCCAAAAAAGATGAAATATTTGGGAGTTTACCTAACAAAGGACATGAAAGATCTCTGTAAAGAGAACTATGAAATTCTAAGAAAAGAAATAGCTGAAGAGGTTAACGAATGGAAAAAACATACCATGCTCATGGCTGGGAAGAATCAACATTGTTAAAATGTCCATGTTACTCAAAGAAATATACAATTTTAATGCAATCCCCATTAAAGCTCCACTGTCATACTTTAAAGATCTCAAAAAAATAATACTTCATTTTATATGGAATCAGAAAAAACCTCGAATAGCCAAGACATTACTCAGAAATAAAAACAAAGCAGGAAGAATCACGCTATCAGACCTCAGACTATACTATAAATCGATGGTGATCAAAACTGCATAGTACTCACATAAAAACAGAAAGGTAGATGTATGGAACAGAATAGAGGACTAAGAGATGAACCCAGCTACTTACCCTTATTTGATCTTCAATAAGCCAGTTAAAAACATTGAGTGGGGAAAAGATTCCCTATTTAACAAATGGTGCTGGGTGAACTTTCTGGCAACCTATAGAAGACTGAAACTGGACCCACACCTTCCACCATTCCCTAAGACATACTCTCACTGGATTAAAGATTTAAACTTAAGACATGAAACCATAAAAATACTAGAAGAAAGTGTAGGGAAAACACGTGAAGAAGAAATCGGCCTGGGAGAAAATTTTATGAGGAGGACCTTCCCCCCAGATTTTGCAACACCAAAAATACATTACTGGGATCTGATCAAACTAAAAAGCTTCTGCACAGCCAAGAACACAGTAAGGCAGGGAGATAGCCTTCAGAATGGAAGAAGATTATGTAGTAGGTTATGTCTCTGACAAAGGTTTAATAAACCAGAATCCACAGAGAACTCAAATTTATTAGTGAGAAAAGAACAAGTGATCCCATCTCAGGGTAGGTAAGGGCTTGAAGAGAAACTTCTCTGAAGAAGACAGGCTCACGACCTACAGATACATGAAAAAATGTTCATCATCCTTAATCATCAGAGAAATGCAAATCAAAACCACTTTGAAATACCATCTAACCCCAGGAAGATTAACCCACATCACAAAATCCCAAAACCAGAGATGCTGGCATGGATGTAGAGAAAAGGGAACACTTCTGCAGTGCTGGTGGGAATGCAAACTAATACATTCCTTTTGGAAAGAAGTTTGGAAATCACTTAGGGATCTAAAAATAGACCTGCCATTCAATCCTTCAATTCCTCTACTAGGTACATATCCAGAAAACCAAAATCACTTTATAACAAAGATATTTGTACCAGAATGTTTATCACAGCCCAATTCATAATTGCTAAGTCATGGAAGAAGCCCAAGTGCCCATCAACACAAGAATGGATCAATAATTGTGGTATATGTACACCATGGAATATTATGCAGCCTTAAAAAAGATGGAGACTTTACCTCTTTTATGTTTACATGGATGGAGCTGGAACATATTCTTCTTAGCAAAGTATCTCAAGAATGGAAGAAAAAGTATCCAATGTACTCTGCCCTAGTATGAAACCAGTTTATAACTTTCATAAACTATAACCCAACTATAGCCCAAGAAGGGGAAAGAGGAAAGGGAGGGAAGGGGAGCCGGGAGGTTGGGTGGAAGGAGAGTAATTGGTGGGAACACAACTACAGTGCATTTAACAAGGGTACATGTTAAATTTACTAAAGGGTATAAATGTCTAAACACAGTAACTAAGGTGAAGGCTATGTTAACCAGTTTGATGAAAATATTTCAAACGGTATATAAAACCAGCACATTGTACCCCACAATTGCATTAATGTACACAGCTATAATTTAATAAATAATAATAAATAAAAATAGCCAGGCATTGTGGCAGGCACTGGCTACTTGGAAGGCTGAGGCAAGAGAATCACTTAAGCCCAGAGTTAGAGGTTGCTGTGAGCTATGATGCCATGACACTCTACTAAGGGTGACAAAATGAGACTCTGTCTCAAGATAAAAAAAAAAAAAAGAATTGCCAAATAGATGGATGCTTGACTTTATAAGAAACTGCTACACCTTTTTCAACAAGGTTTTACAAATTTACAATTCCATGAGCAATGGTGAAAGATGTTCCACATTCTTAATTACATTGGTGTCATCAGTTTTTTGTTTCTGTATTTTGAATCACTATTACACATTTAAGATTGTATTGTCTTCATAAACCATTAATTTTACAATTATCTAATGACCGTCTTTATCTATACTCTTATTCTTTGTCTAAATCTTATATTAACATAAATAACCAGGTTTTAGGCACCTTCTTTGTGTGGAATATCTTTTCCATCCTGTTCCTTTTACCCTAGCTGTGTCTTTAATTTCCCATATGTCTTATTTCAAATAGTGTGCAATTGAGTCTTGCTTTTTAATCCACTCTATAATCTCCACCTTATAATGTAAGCATCCAATTCATTTAAATTTAATATAATTTGATATGGTTGTTCATAAATCTACCATCTAGCTATTTCTTTTCTGTTTGTTTTATCTGGGATTTTGGTTGGGTTGGGTTTGGAGAGGGGGGCCTTCCTATGTTATCCTTTTCCATCTTTGTTTTGAATAACTGGGCATCTTTTTAATATTCTATTGTATTTTCCCTATATGATGTGTATTGTATTTCTTAGTATTTTTTGTGTTATTTTGTTTTAGTGGTTGTCTGAGTACAATCTTGAATTAATACACTATCACTTCATGTATAATGCAAGAACTTTAGAATAACATATTTCCGTTGTCTTCGTCTTAGTCACTGCGCTATTAGTGGAACAGATTTTACTTCCACATGTGCTGTAATCTTGTTATTCCTGCATTAAAAACACAAAGCTATTAGTAAATGAAGGGGAGAAACTTTTTGCATTTACCCATATACTTAATATTTCTGAAACTATTTGAGATGACCCATATTTCTGTCTGATACCACTTTTCTTCTATCTGAAAAAAATTCATTTAAATTTGTTATAGTTCGGATTGCCTGGGATAAATTCTCTCAGTTTTTCTTACCTGAAAACATCTTTGTTTCACCTTCGTATTTGGTAAAACAAAGAGTCAAATTGGAGAATATTTTCATTTGATATGGAATTCTGCATGTACAGCATTTTGTTTATTTATTGATTTGTATTTGTTGACGTTGTTATGGTTTGGTTTGGGTTGGTTGGGGGTGGCGTTCTTTTCTATACATTACAAATAACTCCCCATTGCAATCTGGCTTACGTTGTTTCTGCAGAAGTGGTAATGGACATTATCTTTTATTCTAATGTATGTGAGTATCCTTTTGTCTCTGGTATTTATTTGGTTTTCAGAAATTTGATTATGATGGGCGTTGGTATGGTTTTCATTTTATTTATCCTTCCTGGGATTCACTGAGCTTCTTGATCTATGGGATAGTATTTTTCATCAAATTTAAGAAATGTTGGACCATTATTTCTTCAAAGATTTTTCTTTCCTTCTCTTTCTAGGATCTCAATTAAATTTACATTAGACAGCATGACAGAGGTCACCAAGATTTCTTTATTTTTTAAGACTTTTGTTCCCTCTGAGTTTCAGTTTGCATTGTCTATATTAGCCATTCTTTAAGCTCACCAATCTTTTCTTTTGCAATGTCTGATTTTCTTTTAAATTATTTCAGTACATTTTCTTTTTGCATAATTTTTCAGATCTAGAATTTCCATTTTGTTCTTTTTTTTATAACTTTCATTTCTCTACTTAGATTCCAATGTTTATTTATAATGTTCTTCTGTTGCTATAAGCCTCTGAACATACTTATAATAATCATTTTAAAGACCTTGCCTGCTATTTCTAACATATCTGTCATCTCTGGGTCTGTTTGCATTAGCCAGTTTTTCTCCTGATTACATTATTGCTTTGCACACGTCTCTTGCTTTTTATCATAAGGGATATATTGTAGGTGCTACGTTATTCACTGTCTGCATGTTCCTATTCTCAAAAATCTAACCCTGTGGTTAAAAACAGATTATCTATGTTATTTTTAGTTCAAGAGGATGAACCTTCCCTATTACTTTGTCATGGCTAGAACAAGAAGTTGGTAGTTGATGTCTTCTGACTCTGGGGGATTTAGCTCAAGACTTTCCCTTTCCCTGTTGCCCTGGTAAAACCCTCTGCTTGCTGCTCACACTCCATACTGGCCATAATGCTTTATAGTTTAGCCTATGTATGTGGCTGTCTCCCCTTCTCAGGTGCTGAAGCCCTAGTAAGAGTGGACATCAATAAATAAATTGGATAAATGCAATTCATGCCTATTTATAGAATTAACAGAGGTGTCTAACTTACATGAAAACTCTTTGAATCACCTGAAAAAGATGGAGTCTGGCATCAGCCTTGAAACATTAAGATTTCCACAAGACACAGATACCACCCCTCATCTGAGAAGATAATCCCCCAAGTAACAGCAAACTTGCCCTTGTAAAGAATGATCTGAAGGAGCTTAGCACCTGTCCTGGTACTCTGGTATTGCATGGTTACAAGGAGAGGAAATTTGCTTTTGGTTAAGGTAGAGGGAGCTGTCTTTTAAAGTGTCCACCCAACCCTTGTTCACAGTACTTATCAAAGATTAAAAAGTACTTATCAAAGATTAAAAAGTAAACTAGCAAGAATCAGCCACAGAAGGCTTCAGAACTAAGAGCCTTTGAGATGGATATTACCCACTGCTAGTACCTTGTCTAGCACTTAGAATCTTCTAAGAAAGTCCTTGTTGAGTGTGACTGAACAAGCCAAGAAATATTCAAACCTTACTTTCAGGGAATGAAAACTCCTGCACAGGGGGTGCAACCAAACAATAATCATGTCTTCCATGGGAGTGCTACTTTAGCATTTACAAAGTAATTTCCTAAATAGCATCACCTATCAGTTCCCCACAAGGGTATCACCAAGTGCTCTGTATTGGGACAATAAGGACCAACCTTAATTAAGCTACTCTGTTCTATTCAGAGTTGAACAAAGTCTAGAGACGTCAGAGCAAGTCCATAAGAGAGCAGCAATAACAACAAGAAGGAATTAAACAGACTTTCTGAAGAGAGGTTAACAGAGTAGGGGTTGTTTCTGTTAGAAGACCAAAAGGTAGCTAAAAATTTTCAAGCAATGAAAGAATATTATATGAACAGTGGTAGTTACCCAAAAGTCAATTCCGCCAAAGAGAGAAAGGGAGAAAGCTGACTGAGTGAAGGAGAGATTTGCATTAAATGTAAAGAACTTGGGCAGACAAACTTGGGTTTGGAACGAGTAAGAATAATCAGACATGAAACTGTCTAAAGAAGTCTGTTTGCTTGACACATACAATGTAGATCAAGTTCTTTTTTAAGTCGAAAGAGTTGTTATTTTTCAGAATGTTTTTCGTGCCACAGTCGTATGTATGTGGAAACCTGCTTGTAATATAAGGCAATATTTGCACATGTGGGTTCCAAGTCTGAGACTGCCACATAATGAAGTTTTCAGTATATCATACCTCAGCATTCATAGAAGGAACTTGCCTTATTCTGACCTCTACTTTATCATGAATAATGATATTATGAAGACTTAGGTGAGTTTCTACCATAAAATTTACAATCACCACACTAGTGAGCCTATCGCTGTACATTTGTTATGCTCTGAGAAAGATATAGTTATCTCTACCTTCCCACAAAAACAGATCCTGCTGAAAAATGCTTCTAAAATAGTTGCTAAGATACAGGTTTGACTTAAGCAATGAAAATAAGATTAATGATTTCACAGGGGAAAGAAAAATATCAAATTCTAATTAAATCTAGCAAAAGGGAAAAAATGCAGACTGCTGTGGCACTGGGAAAGCCAACATTGGAAAGATTACTTGACTTCTTTGTACATTTCATCCAGATGTTCTGAGACCCAAAAATGTTGGCCAACATAACATTTTAAAACAGCTTAAAATTATGTTTCAGAAAGCTTTGGTGGTAAAACACCTGCTAGGTGCAGAGTTATAAGGATTTAAATGAGGAAGTGAGCACATAACCCTCTGGGGGCATGAATGGCTAGAAGACCCCTGCAGATGCCCACCTTGGGTGCTCATTGAAGAATGCCTGAAACATTATCAAAGGCAGGAGCACTGCTCGGGCCTTCCAAAGACTTACATAGTAATGCGATAATAAGGATGACTTTAAATGAGGACTAGCAGACCTTCTATTTAGCTGAACTTCATGATGTATATAATTTTTTGAGCTAGAAAGAAAAGTTGGAAGCAGACGTGAGAAGCCCTGAATCACCTATCAGGGGTGTTATAAGAGAAACTCCTTCACAGAGTAGGTAATATGTCTAAGACACAAGTTAGAAGTTTCATCTTGAGTGTCAACTCCCATAGATAATAAAGAAGCAGAGAATGGTTTCCTGAGAAGGATTCTCAGATCATGTCTCTTAACAATGGAAAAAATGCTATTGTCAAGTAATGATGTCTGCCAGGGTCATTAACGGGAGTTCTGGCGTAAACTCCCTGAGGATTGGGCTATCTGGTATCCGCAGGCCCTTCTAGTGTCTTAGAATTTCAAGATTCTAAATTTTCTAAGATTCTACAGACTCTGAAAAACAAGTGTTTGTGTCGAAGACATTATCTACTTCTGTGTTCTTAAGATTAGTTTCCACTTTTACTTCCTTGAGAGTATGATAGTCAGGAAGTTGATTTGGTCTTGATTATCTTCGCCTGTTGTAATTCTGTTAAAGAAGGTGAAAGAGAGAGAAAATGACGTGTAAAAGGTCAACCTGAGTTAAATGAAATGTTTGGAAAGCATCTGTAGTTTTCTTTACCTCTGAGCTTACCATCCATGTTGCATTATCTTTGGCAAGTAGGTCAGGAAGACAATAAAGAATTCTGTTGCCTAATACCCACTCCATTTATTCTCCTTGTCATTGAAAGAGACCTGCCCTGACCACATGTCCCAGGACTTACCTTTTCTTAACAGAAGATACCCAAAAAAAGCAAAGGAAATAATTACTTCCCAAAGATTGTGTTGATCCTGTTGGTTCTGGAAGATAGTTTTATTCTCAGCTGCTATAAAAAGACTATTTTTCCATTAATGGCTCAATTTTATAAGTATCAGAAATGTTAGAAACAATAAAGCCAACAAACTCAGGGACTAGACAAGATTGTGTGGCTGAATATCCTTTCAACCACTCAAATTTAAAATGGCAAAACAAGGGAATTTGTTCTCATATTTTTCTTCTTTTTTTTTATTAATTGATAGCAGTATACATTAATGTAAGCATGGGGTACATTGTCCTGTTTTAATATACAATTTGAAATACTTTCATTAAGCTGGTTAACATAAGTTTCATGTTATTTGCTTAGTCATTGTATTAAAACA
>CAUYQV010122561.1:0-17634 GCA_963574575.1 Galagoides demidoff | reverse complement strand
GATTTTATTAATGATAAAATATTTATTTATTAAATTTTATTAATTTTATTAATATAACCTAATACATATTAGCATGATTGTTAAGAATAATAATGGATACTAATATTTATCATGCTAAGATATGCTAAAGATCTTTTTTTTAAGACAGTGTCTTACTTTGTTATTTTTGGTAGAGTGCCATGACATCATAACTCACAGCAACCTCAAACTCTTGGGCTCAAGTGATCCTCTTGCCTCAGCCTTCCAAGTAGCTGGGACTACAGTTGTCTGCCACAAAACCCAGTTATGTTTATAGAGATGGCATCTCACTCTTTCTCAGGCTGGTCTCAAACTCCTGAGCTCAGGTGATCCACCCGCCTGGGCCTCCCAGAGTATTGGAATTACAGGTGTGAGCCATTGTGTCCTGCCTATGCTAGATAGTCTCATTATTATATTCTGTACACCTTAATTTAATACTTACAGTAACTACTTACATTTATTATACAAATGAGGCACCAAGATGTTTGGGAGTTTACCTAATGAAGCAGCTAAGTAGTTTTGGAAGTGATAGAAAAATGAGACCAACTAGGTTCAGAGGACACTAAACCACTAAGAAAATTTGTTCAGAAATCAAATCTTCCAGAATTGTTGCCCTAGTTCCTACACCTAGAATAGGTCGAGTAAAATGTTCCCTTTGGGATAATGTTGTCATGTACTTTGTATTTAACATATACACTGTGGTATATGTTAAATACAAAGTACATGACAACATTATATATTACACAATTTCTTTACGTTTGTCTTTGTCATCTTTAATAGAAATTCATTGGCTTCGGAAGGAAGTTGTACACAAAAAAATCGAATGTCTAGCATAGGATTCAATAGGCTCAATGGCTATTCAATAGGCACAATGGCTCACACCTGTAATCCCAGCACTCTGGGAGGCTATGGTAGGTGGATCTCCTGAGCTCAGGAGTTTGAGAACAGCCTGAGCAAGAGTGAGATGCCAGCTCTAAAAGTAAAATAAATAGTTATTTATATTGAAGTAAAATATATAATTAACAATCAATTTGGGCTAAGGTCAGAATAGCTCAGCATTTTATAGCTAGAAAATTACTTTGGTCATCATTATAAAAGATCAACTCTGATTAGAATAACAACTAAAATAAACACTATGAGACTCCAGAGCCTGATGATTGTCATAACATGTTAATTTCTGTGATTTGAATTTATTTGCTAAGCAATAGCATCTTATTTTCTTTGTACCTGTAGTTTTAGTTTATATAGCACTATCTAGGTCAAATAAAATATTGTTTGCCACATATGATTTAATTAGCTATATATTATGCATTAGATGCTCAATCCCCCTCATATTTATTTGATTAGTATGGGCATCATTGTATTTGGGAAATATGGACTCTGAGTTAGCATTATGGAAATGCAGAGAGTGACCCTGCCATGATCTATTGGGTCAGGTCATGGAGTGCAGGGAGTGAAGGGTCCCACATGGCTGCAAGATCTCTCAACATGCAGGGCTGTTGCTAGGAGACCATATTGATCTTTTCTAGCCCCTGTGCAAAAGACCCTGTCTACTTTTCAGTAATTGATTGCCATCATTTACAGTAGTAAGCAGTTAGAAGCTGTGCCTTGTTTTTAATATCTAAGTTTAAAAAAAGCAAAAAATGCTTTGTGGAATTTTGTTTTCACGTGAATAGCAGTCTCTGATTAGGAATGCTTGTTCATTTGGTGTGTCTAAATTTGGATCTGGTTAAATGAATATGTACTTTTCTGCCTCATGTAAGTATATTATGATTATCAAAACCAATTCACTTATGTAATCAAAGTCAGTTTGCTCCTGAGTGATGAAAACCAATTTATTTGTATCCGCCTTGCCCACCTTTTTGTCCTGGGCACAAAATTCCAGCTAGGATAGCCTTTCTTAAGGTGATTCAGTTTCAAGCATTAAACCATTCCACTTACAGAAAATAACAGAGGACATTACTATACCACCATACTTTGACATCTGGCTCTTAAAGGTCAAGTTGGACAGTGCAGTCACCTACTCTATGGGTAATCTAGTGAAAATGTTGACTTTCCTCTGCCACTCTTGTGGCCCATGTGGAACAGTTCACTAAATTACAATGCTGAGCTAGTCAATCAGCATTGACTGTGGACACCTTTACACAAGTCAGGTTTTCTTATTATATCTCCCAATGACTAAATGTCTGACATAAATATAGTTCTGTCTTATATTTTGGGGTAGATTTAAAAAACACATATGAGACAGCCTGAGAAAGGGCAGCCTTTTATTAAATCTGTAGGAGACTCCATTTAAATGGATACAACAGCAGCAGCATTTGACTTAGAAAACCTTGTCTGGGAGAGGGCCTTTAAGATCCCAGCATCCTATAGATTTTGACGTTTTTGAAGTTTCTGTGAAAAATGGAGACATGATGGGAGTTGTCATAAAAATAATAAAAATAGATAGTGGATGATTATTTTGTGCCAGACATTAATCTCAGCTCCAGACAGACAGATGGATGGAGAAGACAGATGGGTATATAGCCATTACTTTATGCATTCGTCATAACAACTTTGGTGGGGATTATTATTTTAAATTAGATGAGAACATTGAGGCACAGACATACCAAAGGATTTGTCCCAGGTCTATCCTTTTCTCAGATAGAAAAAAATGAATGGAAGCAGAATTCAACCCAGGGCAGTTTAAAATCAGAAAGAGCTAGAGATAATGGTACAGCCACTATCAGCTGTACCCTGCTGAGATGGTGACTCATATCTATCTGGATCTGATCCTAGAGCACATCTTTTAGCAAAGTTCCTACATAATCATCAGAGAACTTCAGAGATTCTCATCACTCCACTTACCTCACCATCAGTCCTTTCATCTGCTGTTCACAGCCTCCTCCACCAAATATTTGGCTAAAGGCAAAACCCATTTCTGAGGACTGAATCAGCACAGCAACACTCTGCCCAACAGGCCTCTTGGAGGCAGGCAATAACAGGTTTCCAGATCACCACTGTACAGCAGAGTTGTTGTCCCCCACCCCCACCCCACAATATAGCCTAACCTGTGTCCATGATGACTTTACTGACTCACATGTACACATTCCTATCCACGTGTGCATTGTAATTCAGCTGCGTCATCTCGGCTTCCTAAATGCCCCTTAATCCTTGCAGCTAAAAAATATACAAATGATTAACCTTTGTAATGCGTGAAAAGAGATGCTAGGAATAAGATATTTAACAATCATCCCATTTTTGGAGATTGGGCAACAAGGAGCTTACTCTTAAGGATTTGGTTCACTTTTACATGTTTTCATGTAATTTTTACTCTATAAAAGCTAATGTACATGTGCTAATTCAATTATTCTTTTTTAGTCTTCGGAAACACCAACTCTCTGAAACTCAAGTCATCTCGAACAATTTTAAATATTTTGAATTTTATTCTCTTGGTCCTTTTTATGCTGAAAAATAATGTCTGGAATAATAATTTTGAGTTTCTTCAGTAAATAAATTATATAAAAATATGTAGGCATAATGTAGCAAAGGTAAATATTTAAATTATAACTATAGTAGCTAGCATGAATTGAGGACTTATCCTATGCAAGGCAATATTCTAGGCACTTTACATATATAATTCTATTTCACGTCCATAACCACCCTATGAGGGAAATACTATTATTATCTCCTTTTAGCAGATGCAGAAACAGAAGCACAAAGAGATTAAGCAACTTGCTGAAGGATACATACCAATTAACTATCAAAGATAAGATTTAATTCTAGGCAATTAGATTGCAAAGCCCATATTTTTTTTTTTAAATGGAGACAGATTCTTGCTCTGTGACCTGGGCTAGAGTGCCATGGTGTCAGCCTAGCTCACATCAACCTCAAACTCCTGAGTTTGAAGTGATCCTCTTGCCTCAGCCTCCCAAGTAGCTAAGACTATAGGCACCCACCACAATGCCCTGCCAATTTTTTTTTTTCTATTTTTAGTAGAGGCAAGGCAGGGTCTCCTTCTTGCTCAGGCTGATCTTGAACTTCTTGAGCTCAAGGGATCAGCCTCCCAGATTACTGGCATGAGCCACTGCACTTGGCTCAGAACCCATATTCTTTATATATATAGAACAGATATATATATATAACAGATATTTATTTTCTCATAGTTCTGGAGGCTCAGAAGTCCAAGATTAAGGTAATGGCAAGTTTAATTGTCTCATGGCGGGTGCTCTCTACTTCCATGATGGTGCCTTCTTACATACCTCCCCTTCTTGCTATTGTTTGTTGTAGTTTGCCTTGTTTGAAAGGCAAGTCAGAACCCATATTCTTTTTTTTTTTTTTTATTAAATCATAGCTGTGTACATTAATGCAATCATGGGGTACAGTGTGCTGGTTTTATACACAATTCTTAAGCACAATGTTTGTACTCATTTTTGTTATTAGATAACTAATTCTTTTTCATTAAGTTAATCTACCACAGCAAAATCTTCATTGTAATTATGTTTTTGTGAACCAAGAGTTACTGGCTTATTAACACAGTATTTTAATTGGACTTTTTCTATTGGCTCAATTTTTATTAAAAATAGAATTTTCTTCATAATTTCACGCCAGAAAATTAATTCTCTACAGAACCTATTGTGATAAATGTTATTTTTTCTCATACAGTTACTCTAGGGTCACTATAATACAACCAGATAGTTGTGTGGATGTATCACTTTATTATGTATATGCATATATGCATACAAACATATATGTATACAGAAGGTTATAGTTAGATATAGTTTTTTACAGAGTGAGTTGTATAGTTATACATAAAGTTATATGTAATATAACTTGACATACATAAAAGGAGAGAAAGAGAGTATATCATATATGCAAGCATATAACTGAAGAAAGATTGAATGCTGGGCCCATCTTTAAGCCCAGAAGCTACATCTTAACTACCCCTAACATATTATGGCAATTACATTTCCCTTTGTCATAGATCAGTTTACAAATGGCATTTAATGCACCTATGGCCATGAGACATGTTGGGTAAGTCTGATGGTTGGGCTTCTAGCAAAGTTATTGTTTCACTCAGTTAACCAGCTCTGAAACCATAAACTGTGCTACCTCTAAGTAGGTTGCTACATAGAGAGATTTTTCTTGTTTCTTTCAACAGTTTGATCCAGTTTCCCATTATAACTACATTTCCCAGTGTAACCATCTCTTCACAGAATAAGTCCAAGAGTGGCTTGGGTTTTGGTGACATTGCTTGAAATCAATACTGAAGAACTTCTCAAAGATAGAAAGTGCTGGATGATCATTGAATTTACCAAGTTTTATGAATTGGCCCAACCAAAATTGGGCCAATCCAAAGGATTCTGATTTATCCTTGGAGGCAGAAAATTGTGTTAGGAAGAACACTAGACAGAGTGAGGTTATCTGGGGGTTAGTCTTAAATATTGCACTTTATAGCTGTCTAGTTTTGATGTTGGTGGACACTGTTATCCTAAATAACCATTTCACACAGGGCATTGTTGGACAGGCCATGGTGGGGCTGTATAAGTCCATGTGCCACCATCTGGAATTGTTTCTTCACATACAAGGTCTCTATCATAAAGTTAGGAAGCTGGACACTCAAGAACACAGTCAAGGACACAGGGGACAAAGTGAACTTAGTAATGAACTTAGTAAAGTAGTGACTAATTTAATCTAAAGTAAAAATACTTTGAAGATCTAACCACTTTAAGATAGGGAGATACTGCATAACTTTATAACGTATGTGGAGAGATCTCTTAATGTACACTATGATAACTAATAACATTACTAATACTTATACTGTAAAGAGAATAAAAGTAATAAAGGGGAAACAGGAGAGCAGACCAGCTCTTTGAGGAAATGTACTCACTGTTCTCTCGACTTGCTGCCTTTTCTATAAATAAAAGTAAAATTGTTGATCTCTCATCTACTTTTCTGTTTGTTGGCTTGTTGGGCTTGTTGACAGGCAGATGGACTCCTTGGTCCAGCACCATTGAAAAAAATAATTTAATGCCCTTGTACCATAGATTCTTCATGGATAAAAGGAAAAAACAGAACCACAAAATCCTTAAGCTTTATCCTAACTCAAATAATTTATAATGAATCCTTCTATATCTCTAGGGTATAGGCATTTGCTAAATAAACATTATGTAGAAGAAACCAAATTAAGACAAATATTTTTAAATAAACTATTTACATTACTTTAATTTTAAATTTATAGAAAAATTACAAAGATAGGTCCAGAGAGCTCCCATATACCCTATATTTAGTTTTCCCTATTATTAGCATCTTAAATTAGTGTAATACATTTGTTATAGTTAATGAGCCAATATTGATGTGGCATTATCAACTAAAGTCCATGCTTTATTCAGCATTTCCTTGGTTTGAATCTGATGTCCTTTTTCTGGTTTTGGATCCCATCCAGCATGATATATTTAATCTTTTTATCTCTTTGTTTGATAACTTTGACAGTTTTGGGGGGTACTGGTTAGGTAGATTGTAGCCTATCCCTCAACAGAGATTTTTCCTTTTTTTTTTTTTTTTATGATTAGACTGGGTTATGAGCTTTCTGAATGAACACCACAGAGGTAAAGTACCATTCTCATCACATTATCCCAAGGGTACAAGGCTGTTCTCACCATGTCATCCCAGTGGTACACACTGTCACTGTAACATGACTATTGAAGCAAGCCATGCTTACCTGGCTGAGGTAAAGAGACTTGAGCCTTTATAATTAAATAATTTATGCCTTCTATATGCTGAATAGTATGTTAGATGTTGAACAAATAAAGATTATCGTTGCCCTCCCTGAGTATACAGTTAAATAAGGAAACTTAACCAAGTAATTTTACAGTTTATTTCCCAGTCTCTTTGTAAGTCTCTATTTCAAGGAGTCTAGGAACCTAATTTCAATAGATGCCATTACAAAACATAGGCAGACTGGTCATATGAACCACCCTCCTCCCTAATGTCCATGAGTACTTTTCTACTAGTTCATCCTAGAGCTTAAAACTTTCCCACCTTTGTTTCAAATGAGTTGAGTTTAGTCTCTCTCCCCTGTTGGAATAGCTTTAAAGAAAGTCTTCTTTTCTTATTTAACTTGTCTGGTGCACACTTGCTTCTCTGAGGGCTGCACAGGGGTCAGACCACTCAAGATCTCATAGGCCATGTTAAGAATATTGAATCTTAACATAAACAAGTGGTTCCTTTTAAGTAGTTACTTTTAAGAGAAAACCCCAGTTTTATTTTTAACAGTGGCATAGTAACCAGTTTCAGACAAGCCCTCTGGCTAATAAGGAAGAGAGGTGAGATAAATGTTTTAAAAATCTATTTCAAGGCATCAATGAGATAGAAAGCCCATGAGGACTTGAGGGGCTAAGACTCTAAAAGAAAAGAGAAACTGACACCAACCACTTTTGCCTGCAAACTGTTGAAGTAATCTATAGTGGTGACTAAGCTTCTGCGAAGCTGAGGAGAGTTTTCAGAAGTCTCCTGTGGTTTACTATCCCAAACTTTTGCCCCGCCCTATACAGCCATAAGTTGATTATTTGCCCTCCTTGTGAATCCAGGCTGTGCCTGTGACTGCTCTGAAAAATGGAATGCAGAAATGATACTCTAAAATTTCCAAGCTTAGATATTAAGGATGCCTACCTAGTTCAACTTCTTCCTTCTTGGGACAGGGCCGTTATACTATGAGAATGCTCAAAAGTCCACATTATAAGCTCTACATGAATTCTACATGTGGTCATAGCTGCCTTCTGTAAAGTAGCCCATAACTGAAGCAGTCCAAACGTTTGTCAACATCAATGCATAAACGGTCATAGTAATGTTCTGTTTCTTCATTTGGGTGATATTTATGTCAGTGTGTTCACTTGGCAACAGTTTATTGAGCTGTTTTTAATATATCATAATTTTAATTTTTTGAAAAATAGTCTCAAATTAAATAAAAATAGAACTTTTTCTTAGCCATGGGCAATATTTTTTACCAATACATTAGAAGGCAGGAAGGAAAGAAACTGAAATCTTATAAAAGAAATAAATTCTGATTATGTTGTAACATATATGCAACAGGAATTGGGTTTCTTTTAAACATTCTATTCTGGGACCTAACTTAGGTTGGTGTCAAAAATCTGTCTCCTTTCCTGGTTTATTGATCATTTCCTTTAACCTTTTGGAATCAATATTATCAGAAGGTGAGTATGCATGTATGTGAGTGTGTTTTGTATATATATGTGTGTGTGTGTGCATAACATACACATCTTTCTTTTTCTTTAAGGCAAGACCTCAGCTCTCTTTCCTTGTCACTAATCCATTTCAGTAAATAGATTGTCTTCTGGGCCAAAGGAGTTCAGTTGGAAATGTTCAATTGTCTTATCTTTCAGCACATTTGTTTTCTAACTTACATTTCTCTACCAGGCAAATGTCTTTAAATGTCAATCTGAGACATGAAACATCTTAGTTTTCTCAGAGGAAACAACCTTGTCTGCCTATCAAACATAAGCATCGGAGAGAAATGGAACTGTTTGTGAAGCGGTTTCAACTGGTTCAGGGAGTTTGCTCTCACCTATTCACTTAGAGCCATTAAACCTGACAGCTTTCAGCCTTCAAATGATCCCTGTGGTGTTAAACGACTATATGTATTTTATGCCATCTGGCTAAGTTATAATGGTTATGCTTTGCTACTTTCTCTCTGCAGAGGTCATGTGCAGCCCCCTCTCAATGATAATTGTGTATCCCCCCCCCATTCCTTTCACTGAGCTGCTAAACACGTTTCTATACCATTTGTTGCCATTTTGAAAAAATTACAGTGACATTCAGCTTTTTGTTCTAGGTTTTATTACATAGCAGAGTATTCCTGCACTGTGCTTAAAGTATAAAGATGCACAGCCAAAAATCCATAACTGCACAGTACCACTGATTTAGTGATAGACTTTTAGCTGGGTGTTTACTTTAGGAAGAGTTATGCAAAGCATTTATAGATCAGTTTAGAGTCAACATTTCAGTCACACAGATACAAAGCCCTAGGGAAATAAAATAATTAATAAATTATATCTATGAAGAACTATGGAATTCTTAGACCAAGTCACCTTAAAGATTCAGCTTAAGCTGAATCTGCGGTTTCATGAAGATTAGAATGGTTAATGGTTGCCTAAATCTTTCCAGACATTGAGGATAACCAAAACTGACACGAAAAATAGGCATGCCCATACCATACAACATGACATTCACAACGTGTACTCAAGCACAACAATAAGCCCAGTTCACAATAAACCCAGTTCTAAAACTCAGTTAATTCTCATTACCTACACTACTTGATATCAGTTCAATCCATTTTTTTCATAGAATAATTTGACTCACTTATTTGGTAGTATCAATATTCCTCAGCAAGTGATATTACTTATCCTACCCTCAGCATGGAAGGAACAACCAGGGTAACCTTCTCAGCAAAAGCAATCCCCAGGTTAGGAATGAGATAGGTTCTGTAGGTTTGTTCTTCAGTTGAATTTGTATATATGATGGAACAGGTATATTTACCTATGACCTATAATAGCTTCCATTTGTAAGTGTGAGTTGTATGTCAGTCAGATGTTGGTAACTCAAGGACTTACTGTAATAACGTCCATCCCTAAGTGCAAGTTGCACGTAGTCAGGTGTTTGTACCTCAAGGATTGCCCGTGGTAGATTTATGAATCAAATGCTCTTTATAAATATTTTTGTGGTGATTTATTTTAAAAGCCTTGGAAATAATGGAGGCTAAACTATTCTGAATGGAAATAAGTTGGGGGGAAATTTGCTAAGCTGGAAAATCTGTAATATGGAGAAGAAAGAAAAGGAATGAGAAAATAGAAAAGAAGGACAAAAGAAAAAGTCATTGAATAATTGTAGAATGAAAAAAGAGAAGGGAAGAAAGTAAAATCCACATCGTCCCACTGTTAAGAGACAGAAAAGCTTATCCTACAAAATTGAGGGTTACATTTACAGTGGCAATGTCTTATTATAGATGTCTCTTTGAGGGCAATCCTGAAACATGTTTACACTGTGATATACAGTCTACTGATATTAGATATACTCTCAAATTACAGAGAAACTTTGCTACCCCTGGAAATGAATGTAAGATGTGTTTTGTAACAGTAACATATGCAAATGAGCATATGTATATTTACATAAGAGAAAGGCACCCCTTAGGAAACTTTGCTTCTCTTTGCAGCAAAGTCATACATACAACCACAGCTAAAAAACTGGTTTTATTTTCAGTGTTACTATTGCTTGATATTTTGACTACTCTGTGGATCAACATTTCAACAAAACTCTCTCCTTTTGGATGTTGAGATACTACTGAGTAACTTGAGGGAATGTGAAGTAAATAGGCATATGAATAGTCAACACATCGATCATTGAACCTGATATTCCAGCCGTGAATTCCACGTAGATTGAGATGACCAGGCTCAGAAGCAATTGTGAATACTTTCTATGTTTGACAAACAATCCCACTAAAGATGTGTTAATATTTCATGGACATTAAAAACCAGGATGAAGTGGAGCAAGAGAAGAAATGAACACTGTTTAAGAATGAGGTGAACGATTAAGTCTTTAATCACAGATTTAAAATGTCACAGATTACTGAGCTGAAAAGGAAATCATTTGAAAGATAAAATATTTATGTAATTAAATTTTGTGCTAACTTCAAGCAACATTTTGGTGGTGTTTCTTCATTTAATAAATGAACTTATTTCGTGTATTAAAATAAAATAAAGCTTATAAACCAATTATATGGGCATTATCCATACAAACCCATCATCTCTTCACTCTTAGTCATCCACATAAACAGAATTAAATTAATCATATTCTTTGGTTCATGAGGCACTATATCACTTCGAAGAATAGTCCACTTTTATCCGTTAACTTATTCATTTCTTTTTAATACTATAGGAAATGCCTCCATATCTATCAACAAACCAGAACTAAAAAATTTGCGATAATATCCAGATGTTCCTTTCATTTCCTCTTTTTCCTTTCTCTAATGGTAACCTAAGGCAAATACTTAGCATTTCTTATTGGCCATAAATAGAGTGTCGTCACAGTCTCTATTTTCCCTTAAGCTATAATATTATTCCTAAAGAAAAGGACAGTTAAGAGACATCTCTCTTTAAGTAGAAACACAAATAATAATGGCCATGGAGCCACTTAGAAACCAGCCTAACCTATTAACCTCTCGTGGTTATAAGTTAATGTAAAATTGTGTGTCAATTAGTTAAGTGAATTCAAATAATTCAATTTAATGATTGGTAAGCAAACTACCAGGTATTACAGGGTGTTTAAAGATGGATAGATGTGATGCCTCTGTCCAGACTGCAACTATAGTAATTTATTTACACCATAAACATACAGCCAAGGCTATTGGATATACAGACAAGTTTAATGGACATTACCCATAAAAACCTTCCAAGATCATACGACCTGTATTTGTAACCTAATGTTCTCTGTGGTATACACAGATTTTCCTTAAATCTACTTCTTATTTCTCCAGCACATGCACCTAGAATATACTATTTATAAATCTCTTCGCATTTACTGGTGGCCACGTGCCTAGATTCTGGTTGATGGATTGTGGAAGGAAGTGATTCTTCCCACCTCTGAGATGACTGGAGACCTTATGCAAAATTCTCTCACTCTTTCACCTCTCTGCTGGTCAAGAATATGGACCCCTTCGCCTAAGAGATGGTGGAAACTCAAGTGAGTTGGAGCTTCCATCCCTGCTCTGCTTCATAGATGTCTGGTGCTAAACAAACACTTTAGAGAGCCGTTGAGCAATAGATAAACTTCTGTTATTAAAAGTCATGAAACTATTTAGGACTTATCTGCTACCGTGTTCAGAATTTACTATATCTAATATCATCCCTGTTCCTGAAATGATCTATATTCAGACATTGCCATTTTCTTGGCATAGTGAAAACTGCAGTCAAGTGAGCACTGTGTTCATAGAAAGAAAAGGTTTAAGATTTTGGTTTTGTCATCTTATTAATTAATTTATCTAACAGACAATCTTATACTAAAACTCCTTTTGGTGCTTGTGAAACAGTAGAAAAGCAAATGGACAGTGTTCGGTTTCTAGAGTGTAAAGACAAAATAAGTAAATCAGCATATTAATGTATAATGTCCTGATGATGAGTATCAGAAAAGTAGAGCTCAGGGAGGGCATAAATGACAATTTGAGGAGATACTTAAATAAAATTAAGATAACACTATAAAACAATGAATTAAATATTTCAGAGAGACTTTTAAAAGCTGAATATTATTACTATTAAAAAATGCATTTCAGGGAGGTGCCTGTGGCTCAGAGTAGGGTGCCGGCCCCATATGCTGGAGGTGGCGGGTTCAAATGCATTTCAAAAAAATGCATTTCAGTTGTTTTTGGATTTTATTTAAAATGTATTACTGGTTGTGGTCTCTTTTCCAATATAGATATCTATAAAGGGAAAAACAATATACAACACTTAGTAGAAAAACTTTTAGCGGGATAAAGTTTATGACATAAATTCTATTATGTAGGATGTATGCAAATAGTAATAACTAATTGCATACAGACTTTTTGTAAGCATAGTATTCATAAACTTTAAAGTGTCAACACTGGAGGAAAAAGAAAAAATATTAAATCAGTGGTGGAATAATTTCTAATTGGTTTCTTGAGAAAAACAGAATCAATAGGAGAGACAGATAGATACTATATATATCTAGCATGTATATATATATCCTTTAAAAACAAGTCTATCCATTCACTCTCACTCTGTTTATAGATATATAGATATGTTTGTATTAATACGGAGCATATTATATAACATTACATAAAGTACATAATATTGTGTATTACCATATTCTATATAATAATGTTACAATATTAAATTCTGTATAACACAATATTTATTACATATTAAAATATGTGTCACATATATTTACTTATTACTCAAAAATTTGAATTTAAGGCTTGGAAATAGAAAGCCCAGGTTGGTATGTCATTCTTCGTGAGGTCCTCAAAGACCCAGGCCCTTCTCTCCCACTGCTTTAGTCTCCCTATAAGCAGGTGCATAAAGAAAGTGATGAGGAAGTGAAAGGAACAGAACTCAGCAGCTGTGTTGTGTGAAGGAAATGTTGCTGATATCTGCCATATATTTTTGTTTTCATTTCATTGGTACAAAGCCACCCATAGCTACAAGGTGTAGAGGGAAGGTAGAGGGGGGTGAAGGGGAAGCTGGCAAAATCCAAGAAGCTGTGTGTTCAATTAAACTTTCTTTCTTTATACCATGAAAGAAATAGAAAATGAACATTAGGAGAAACTTTGTATATCTGCCACAACATAGTACTAATGTTTCTCAGTAACCTACAAATAAGGCACCATCTTTGGTAATCCTAGCAATGAAACAGTGAAGGAAGTATGATTTCCATGTGGAGAACAAGGAAATTAAGATGAAGATTGTAAATTATCCAAAGATCATCCAGCTAGAATGTGGGGCGGGGGGCACTGTTTGTCAGGTGAAACTTTTGACTTCTGTTATCACTTACTAGCTATGTGATCTTGGGAACATCACTAACCTCCCTGAGCCTCAGCTCACTTATCTACAAAAGAACATGAACATTCAAAGTGAGAAGAGCTGTTCTGAATATTAAAATAGTGTTTTGTGCATAATAGTACCCTCCAAAAACGGAGGTGATAAAAATTGCAGTCATGGTGGTAATGATGATACTACAGCAGTAACCTATGAATAACCTAAGAAATGGAGTGCACATTGTGGATTTAGCCCGAAAGCTAATTTTTTCCACATTATACTACCTTTCCAAGTCCCTCAGTGACCTCACCAGTAATTTTTAAATAATTTTTTTTTGTATTAAATACAGTCCAAGAAAGAGGAGGTGAAGACACTGTTTCAATGATACTGAAATAGCCTATTAATTCTATCAGTTAGTCCAATCAAGTCATAATTGACCACTGTTTAATAAACCACAATGTAATAAAAAGTTAGTCATTCTTCTATTAAGATCCCTGATCTAGTGAGCTAAATGAAATACCTGACTGCTTTCTTCACATGCCTCATTTCGCCCCTCACCACTGTAGCTTTAAGTAATGCTTACATACTTCATTCACAGGCGTGGAGCTAATGAGGATCTGAATCTTGAGTGTTCCTTTTATCTGGGTTGCCAAATCGACTCTACTGCTGAACATTCTTCTAAAACTGATAGCTTTTCTTTTTATCTTATTTCAGAGTTTCTAAGGGGAAAAATAGGTTCTTAAAAATAGGGATTCTTGGTTAGGATCTAAGCTTTATTGAATGAGAATCTATCCTGGTAGAACCTGACTGTCTGCCTATTGATAATTCGCCCTCATTAGCCCTATGCCCTAACACATATACTTCACACTCGACACTTTCAACTATTGATTAGGACAATAATCAATAGTTCTCTTATTTGAAGAGTTTGGCAAAGCTCTCTACCACAAATAATTTTTTTTTTTAAATGTGTAGTAAAACAAAGAAATCAAAGCCTGATGGAATTGTTTCCTAACACTCTCAACATTCAGTGACAGACCAAAATATGAAACAATAACTCCCATTTCCTTCTTCAGCCCTGCTTCCTGGTAACCCCCTTTTCACTTTCTGTCTCTATGATTTTCATTATTGTAGGCACTTAATACAAGTGGATTTGTCCTTTTCCTTATTTAGTTGTATATTCCCCCTACTTAATCAGAAACAACTTTTCTAAAGAGACTCTTAAAAAATATTTGTTGGTATAAACTCTTTGGGTATTTTGGTTCCACATGGAAAAAGTGACAGTTTCAAAGTGCAGTATTGCAGGTCCTCAAGTGGGACACATGTGAAATGTTGAGAAATTCAGCAATTTTTAAGAGGAAAAAGTAAACTAAACAGGGACACCAAAAAATTACTGGATTCCATGGAAACTGAATTGAGGAATGTATGAATATAAAATAATAATCTAATCATTTCAGTAAGGGCAAAGTTTCATAAAATTGCTTTTATCTGATAACTCATCTACACTTACCAGGACCAAGTTTGCATACTGCTTTGCTCACTTCCCAATAAATTATCTGTATTGGCCATTGACAACCCCCCTGCTTTGCATTTCCCAAAAGACTCCCTACCACAGGCCTACAGGTACCATATCATTCAAACTCCTCAGACCTCAAAGAGAAGTATCCATAACGAAGACTCATCACTCCTTTGGAGTTCTTTCTGCTAGAATTTTCTTAACCACAATCTGTATATAATAAAATGTCAGGTAGTTATAAGTATTTTAACTATAAAATAAACCATGGTAGAGGGGTAGAAACAAATTGAGATATAACTTCAAAGAGTTCACCAGAAGGGAAGGCTTCGCTATGAAGAAATGACCTGTGAGAATAAACCCGAGTAAGGGGATAGTCCCACTCTGTTACCCTGACGGGAGTCTGTTCCAATCAAAAGGAATGGAAATTCCAAAGATGCTGAGCCAGGAATGTGCCTGGAAAATTCTCCAGCAAGAAGGAAAGTGTGCTGGACCAAAGTGAATGGGAGGGTGGGATTGCAGAAGATGAGATCAAAGCATTGTAGGAAACCACATTCTATCAGCTTTTCGCAATATTTATGATGTGAGAGCTGGGAAGTTATTGAAAAGTTAGAGGATAGGAATCACAAAACTGATTATTTTCTGCCCACACTGGTTGCTCTGTGGAATGAAGAGTAGACCCAGGAGACCAGTGAAAATTAGTTTTGCTTTATTTGAGTTGAGAACACTGCAAATGGCAAGAAGTGGTGAGGTGCACAAGATGTGATGCACATGTAGCTCGACTGGAAGTGAGCCCTGAGGAAGAGAGAGGGGGTGAGGATGACTGTTTTTATTCCACTTGACCATCTCGATGAATTATACTGGTGTATACTGAATTGGGAAAAATGGAGGTAGAAATGTGCAGATGAGAATCAAGATGTTAGTGTTGAATGCATTAAGTTAGACTGTCCTGTTAGACATCTAAGTAAAGAATTTGAGTAGAAATGACGTTGAATAGTAGCATAAAGTTCAAGGAAAAGGTCAGACTAGAAATATGTATTTATTAGTCACAGTAACTTAACTACTATTTAAGGCTAAGGACTCAGTCAGATAAGATTACCTAGATATTGAATGTAAATATTTGAAGAATATATTGCCATTAGTATATTAATATTTGACTTTCATCATTCTTTATACAGGGAGTGTTGTTCACTAAGAAGAAAAGCAGACCATATTTTTATATCTGTATCTATCTCTCTCTCTCTCTATCTATCTATGTAATCTCTCTGCTAGAGTTTATATATAACTACAGGAAAAAAATTAAAATGTATCTTGATATTTCTTGAATAAAGTCCCTAAAATTTTCCTAATTTCCAATAAGTCCGTGTATTTTTCATTGTAACTCATGCATAATTGGAAACAGCAAACAGCTTACTGTCATAAATAACTTTTTATGTGATAGTAAAATATCTTCTTGCACATGTTAGTATTGGTCTTAAATGGCACATTGAAATAAAAAGTAAATGGCAGGAGCAAGAAATTTATTATATTTTAAATTAAGGCAAGGAAAACTCCATCATACTATAGTCACTAATAGATTCTATTCAATTAAATAAATATTCATTGTGTGTCCATTATGTGCCTGGCACTGTGCTAAGTGAAAGGTCATGAAGATTAAGCAAAAAACAAAGAAACAAACAAAAAAAAAATTACAAACTCTGAAGTTCATGTTTAGCTGGGGAGGACTTTCATTCAATAATCGTATTGCTGAGTCTATAATTACTGTTGAGATAAAAGAGTTCCACATAGCTACATGTACATATAAGCATATTATAACAATAACTGACTTATTCTGAGATGTCAGAGATGAGTTCCTGAGGAACAGACTCTGTGATCTGCTGGAAGAGGAAGCATCTACAAAGCTAATGGAGGGTGGGAGGCAGGCATTGTGTATCCCACAAAATGAGGAAAGTAGATGGGGGTGGGGGGGAAAGACTTTGAGTTTATATTTGTAGGCCTCTGCTCCTGGGTAGATTTAATATCTAATCTGCAAAAGAGATTTCTATGTCTACCATCCTCAGTAATGTTTTCAACTCCAGTACATATGAAATACACTAAGGAGATTATCTCTAAAGATCATATGTTGTGGCTAGGCGCCTGTGGCTCAATTGGCTAAGGCGCCAGCCACGTACACCTAAGGTGGCGGGTTCGAATCCCCAGCCTGGGCCCGCCAAACAATGATGGCTGCAACCAAAAAAAAAAAATGGCCGGGCGTTGTGGCGGGCGCCTGTGGTCCCAGCTACCTGGGAGGCAGAGGCAGGAGACTCGCTTGAGCCCAGGAGTTGGAGGTTGCTATGAGCTGTGATGCTATGGCACTCTACCCAGGGGGATAGCTTGAGGGTCCGTCTCAAAAAAAAAAAAAAAAAGATCATATGTTGTTAATATACACACATATCAAATTTTGCCAAGGGCATTTGATTCAACTGAATAAGAACATGTGATTCCAAATATTCAGAATTATCCCTCATAGCATGTTTTATAAAAATGTTAATTGAAAACCTACAAAAACTGTTCAATGCAAATCGA
>CAUYQV010122557.1:0-18860 GCA_963574575.1 Galagoides demidoff | reverse complement strand
GAGAGAAAGTGGGCCACAGGATTAGCATGAAGCTCAGTGTTCAGAGGGAGGCCAGGGTCAGCAACAGAGAAGTGAATGAAGGGGTGGAGGATCTAAGAATGAGGATCTAGCTACAGGGCACAGGCTAGGGCTGTCCAAGGTGCAGTTGAGAGGCCAGGGACTGTAAGAGTGAAGGGGCTAGGTTGGCAAACGTGTCGGTTCACATCCGATGGGCCGTGGAAGGGGCTTCCTATGCTGGCTTCTTGACTCTTCTCTGTGCCAGGAAGAAGCATATTGAAGAGGGAATCAGCAAGCCTGGATCTTAATTCCTATTTAGCCATAAATTCTGTGTGTCCTTGAGCACACCACTTCTCCCTTCTATGCTGTGATGTGAGGGGGCTAGATTAGATGATTTTGAGGTCCCCGTCAGCCCTACAGATGTATGAGTCTATGCTTATAGTTCCAATGGCTTTGTCCATGAGTAGGCATGGGGTGTGGAGGGTGGGGAGGATGGTCTGCAGATGGCTGAATAGCAGGAGGAGGGTGATCCTTGCTAAGAAAATCACCCATTGCCTGAAATGAGACTGCTCATTGGGTCCAGCACCAGGCACTGCGCCAGTGTCACCTACTTCTTCAGACTCTCTCCAGTCACTTGTAACCTCTTGACAACTATCTGAATTGTCATTGGCCCATGAGAAGCCTGCAGCCGAGAGCAAGCAGGTCCTTCTGGCTGCAGAGGGGAGATGATTCTCCCCTCCCCTAGATGGGATTCAATTCTCCCCTCTGTGAAGACTACTCAGGATGAAGAAGAGAAGAGGGGGCAGCCAGCACCCGGTTAGCTGTTACTCACAGACTATACTGATTGGATACCGAACGGAGAGTCAGGCGTCTAAGCCTATAGCTGCCACCTATTATTGGACTTTAACACACTAAGTAGATGAATCGGTTTCATCATCTATTAAGACAAGATGGAGAATAACAAAAAGATTTCTTGGATGATTCTAAGAATTGTCCAGTGCTTCTACCAAACAATATGTAAGCAAAGAGCATAGACACAAAACGCCAGAGCTGGAAGAGTCCATAGATCTAGCAAAGGAGTTTAGTTTTACTGCTAAGGAAACTCCAGACCAGTGAGGTCTGCCAAAGAAGACTTTGATAGGTGTTGTCTAGGGTATCAGGCAGCCGTTGGCAGCGTGTACAAACAGGAATGTGCATGCCCCCAAATACACCTGGGTCTGTGTATATGTATATATGTATGTATGTATATATAGAGGTATGTGTACATGTGTATGTATATGTATATGTAAATGAGAGAGCTGGGTTACAGCTTTTGGAAAATACGGGGGCATAGCTGGAAGAGCTGGCTGACTTGTTTAGAGCTGACATTGCTCAAATGATTCAGACCTTCTGGTTCTTACTAATATTCTCCTTTATCCAAAAGAATAGGGCTGGCTGAATGATTATTAATAATAGGCTGATGATTCACTTGAGTTAAATACACACATTCTAAGTGCATGTACCATGTGAATAATTTACATTTGAATATTTTAAAATATGCTCTTAAGATAGGAAAGAATTAAAAAGGGAAGCATCACACAAGTACATTGACAGTTCTTTTTGGCTCTCAACCTAGAAAAACATTTTCAATGTAATTTAGCTGATCCTTAAGTAGACTCCACCTCTTCAATCTGGATGGATTGGAAATAACCTTAATTTGGCTCCATAAATCCAAGGGCTGGGATATACTCCCGAGAGATATGTAGGATGAAGACACTGAGGCTGGCATAGGTTAAGTGATTTGGTCAAGGTCATGTCTTTTGTCAGTGGCAAGGCCAGGATTGGGATGTGGGTTTTGGACTTGCAGGGATGCCCGTGGCATGCACACTGGCAGATATTTGAGCACAGACTCACTCCTTGGTTTTATAGTCCATTACCTCTCACCCCAGGACAAACTCTTCCTTTCTAGGAGATGGCATAACTAGCCAGCAGCCGGTCCTCCCTGTTTTTATGACATCATCCCCTATCTCCCTGGTCCTGGAACATCAAAGAGAGGTGACTTCAATTTTATTAGCATCTAAAGCCTCCTCAGTGCCAAACCTCATCTTTAGCACCTTTATATCTAA
Source organism: Galagoides demidoff (assembly GCA_963574575.1). Lineage (NCBI taxonomy): Eukaryota > Metazoa > Chordata > Mammalia > Primates > Galagidae > Galagoides > Galagoides demidoff. The sequence goes on along the minus strand of CAUYQV010122557.1, from coordinate 16,758 downwards.
TTCTCGAATTAACACTAATATGAAGGTTTTGTGTTCCCCACTTAAAGAAAGCTGAGGTGAGAGAGGTAAAGTGATTTGAAGCTTATAAGTGGCAGAGCTGGGATTCTAGGCTCAGGCATTGTCTCATCCTTCCCCCGACCCCACCCCACCCACCACTGACTGATTAATGGCCCAGTGGAAGTCAGCTTCCTTCTATGCCTATCGGCTCTGCCCAGTATCTATTGCAAACCTAGGACAGCCTCTCCCAGGACAGTTTGCCCTTTGAAGAATGTGCGTTTGAACTCTATGGGTCTACTTATGCACAAATTTTCTTCCACCTCTGATACTCCTGAGACCTAAGACCAACACTCTCTCTCTCTCTCTCTCCCTCTCCTCCTTAGCCTATTCAACGTGAAAAGGATAAGGACAAAGACTATTATGATGATTCACTTCTACTTAATGACTGGTAAATAGAGTTTGTTTTCTTTGTGATTTTCTTAATTGTGCTTTAAGAATACAGTACATAATACATATAATGTAACATATAAAATATGTGATAACCCACTGTTTTATGTTTTCAGTAAGGCTTCTAGTCAATGGTAGGCTATTAATAGTTAAGTTTCTGGGAGAATCACGTGATTCACACAGATTTTCAATTACACAAAGTGTTGGTGCCTCCAGCCCCCACACTGTCTGAGGGCCAACTGTGTTTCCTAGAGCATATTCCTGGAATATAAGACTTTCAAAGGGTCAAGAGGTTTACATGTGCCCAAAATGGAAGATACGTTTAGAAAAAGTGAGTTAAAGAAATTAATTGGCTTGGCGCCTGTGGCTCAAGTGGCTAAGGCGCCAGCCACATACACCTAAGATGGCAGGTTCGAATCCCCAGCCCGGGCTGCCAAACAACAATGACGGCTGCAACCAAAAAATAGCCGGGCGTTGTGGCAGGCTCCTGTGGTCCCAGCTACTTGGGAGGCTGGGGCAGGAGACTCGCTTGAGCCCAGGAGTTGGAGGTTGCTATGAGCTGTGAAGCCACGGCACTCTACCCAGGGGGATAGCTTGAGGCTCTGTCTCAAAAAAAAAAAAAAAAAAAAAAAAAGAAATTAATCAAGGTTTTTAACTATTCAAGTCTTTTTTTAATTTTTCTGTTCTTTTTCTTCTTCTTTTTTTTTACACTGGGTCTCGCTCTATTGCCTGGGTTAGAGTACAGTGGCATAATCATAGCTCACTGCAACCTCTAACAATCTAGGCTCAAGCAATTCTCCTGCCTCAGCCTCCTAAGTAACTGGTACTATAGACACATACCATCATGTCAGCTAATTTTTCCATTTTTTGTAGAGACAGGGCCTCCCTCCTCCTCAGACTGGTCTAGAACTCCTAGTCTCAAGAAAACCTCCCTCCTTGGCCTCCCAAATTGCTAGGATTACAGGTATGAGTCACCACACCCCATCTTGAAGACTTCCTTATCCTTAAGTAAATTGAGACTCTTCAAAAGAGAATTAAATATACAGTTGCCCACTCTTGATAATAGGACCCTTTTATTATTGCACTTTCCACAAAATGAATATTCCATGGAACACAACTCAGGGAAATGCCGGTTCAGCCATTTGCTGTGAGGAACCCTTTCCAAGTAAAAACAGTGAAGGTATACATTTAAGCTCTGGGGCCTTTTTCCTTTTGAATGAACTTCAAGTGATCACCGACTTCCTCCAAAAGATGGAGCATCTACTGGGGGGGTCCATAAAGAAAAGTTGTGCGCTAAACCGCTTGACTAGGTGGACAGCCTGGTGGGGAGGCCTGCCTCCCAGAGGTCCCATCAACGAATCCACACTAACAAATGGTCTCTAGCTTGTCCTCGTATTGAAACAGATGGTTTAATGCGTCCCCAAAGATGGGATTCTTTCTGCCTGCCTATGGCTTGCTATCCGGTCTCTCTAGAACTAGGTGAGGTCTAAATAATTAAGCTAATGAATAAAATAAATATCATCTGCATATATTTCAAAGCTCTGTATCTTCTATAGAAATCATATTCTATGGGAAGAAAAGTGGAACAACTGTAAGTAATCCCAGAGATTTTTCTATGCCAAGGTGCTTTGTGAATAGCCGAGCAGGGATAGAACATGCAGTTTCCCAAATTTATTTGAGCACCAAACTCTTTTCTTCCAGGACAACTATTCCACAGGATACAAGTTTAGAAAATATTTGTCTAAGGTGTAACTTTGAAGTAAATAAGGTCTTTTTCTTTGCTTTCTCTCTCTCTCTCTCTCCCTCTTTTAAGCAAGGAGACCAAAGCTTACACATACAAATGAGAGCTGAAACCTAGGGAAACTGGATGCTCTTGCCAGTCCTCTTTCAAAGGGCTTTTGAAACTCCTTTTAGTTATTATTCCCTGGAATCAGGGCACAGTCTCCTCAATACCCTCTTTAATGGCAAAGGTCGACACTTTGAGAGGGGATTGATTTGGGGAACAAAACTATGCAAAGTCAAGCCTAGTGATTCATGTTCAGGAGGAAGTAAACAGGAGTGGTTAAAAGCCAGGACTGGGTTTAAACCCGGGTGCTCTGCTACATAATAGGGGTGTGAGACTGACCCCTGTCATCTGACTTCTCTTGTGCTCAGTGCAAGATGGAGATAATCGCACCCAACTCAAAAGGTTATTGTGACGATGAAATTAATAAAGAGAGAGAGATCTAAAAGCGCTTAGCACCAGGCAATAAAAAAATGACCGAAGATCCCAACAAAAGCTTGCCTGGTTTTATTGCATGCCTTGTAAACTGGTAGTAAGGAGAATTCTCAAAGAAGGGCCCAAAAATGGTCAGACGTGGAGCAGAGGTGAGAAGAATCTATGGTGGCTCTCCACAAAAAATTCTCTGTAAGTCAGGAGTTATTGGTTACATTCTAGTCTGTATTTTTGTAAAGACTCATTGCTTCTTAAACACACTTTACACAGGGAAACACTTGCCTTGCTATGTAAACAGGTCCAATAATTCCTTTCCAATTTTTGCTCAATAGAGGAATACTAAAATAATGTTTTATCATCAACCAATATGGGGGGAAGGGCCTGGGTAGGTCCCTTTAGACCTGTTTGGAAAATTGGTAATTACATTATGATTTTAATAATAACCTTGTAACAAACAATTCCTTATATTATGGAGTTCTTTCAATTAGCAATCTAATTTACTGGTTTATTAGACTTGATTCTATGATTTTTGTTCATCTCTTTAACAAGGTCATTTCCAATATTATATTACAGTAGCTCTGCTCATAGAATAGAATAGAATAGAATAGAATTTTAAGACAGGAAGGAACCTTACATGTAATTGGATGTGAGAGTCATATAATGCCAACTTGTTTGGTTTTTTCCTATTTAAAATTCTGCTTCAAGATTCTACCTTTCCCTGGAAATTAAGAAAATATGGCCCCATGTCCATATACCACATTCCCTTCAGTAATAATCAGTTGGAGCAGAGGACTTTTAGATAAGACATATCTTCTCTGTTTTACCCTAATCACCACCACTCCCTATTGTCTCATACCCAACTGCTTCTTTCATTTATCTTATCATTCCAAGTCCCATTAACAGTTGAGCTGAGAACCATAATTTAACCTACCTCTGGTACTTTACACAAAAAAAGCTGAGGCCCAGTGATATCTGTGACCTACCCAAGGTTATACAGCCCATTAGTAGCCAAACGGAATTTCAAACCCCCATCTCTTGACTTCTAATTCAGACCACTTTCCATCCTACCATAGAACCGCTCATCTGAAGACTAGCAAAGTTAATTATATTAAAAGAAAATCAGACGTGTTTTATAAAACATAGTGCCAGTTATTGCACTCAGTAAGAACTGCGAAGTCTACGATTTTTTTTATATAAAACAAATAGCTCATGTTTCCTGTGAGAAATATTTGAAGGAAAGATTTCTTAGCAGGTTCTGATGGAGACCTGTGTGTAGAACCACTCGATTTTGAAACTGGGATTACTGGCAAATCCAGATTACACACTCAGACGCTAATCTGATGTGATGGCAGTTCAATTTAAAGTGGTTTTCAGATACTCTAAGAAAAGCTAATGTTTATTGAATTACAGGAAGCATATGATAAACATCTTTTCCTGTATTGTTTTAGTTAATCCTTCCTGTAATCCTGTGCAAGAGGTACCATGCTTATTTCCTACAAGTATTATGGTTATCCCCACTCCGGTGCTTACTGAGGCAAGCTTAATCAATCCTTAATCAAGGGATTTGAACCCAAGTTTACCTGACCGCAAAGTCTATGTTCTTTGCCACATTGCCAATTCCTCAGGGTCAACCATTCTGATATCATAACTGATGTTATAAAGCTCCTGAAAACATTTTGTAGCCCATGTCAGCCACAAGATCAACAACAGACAAGGATCACCAACAACATCCCCGGTCAACTGAATATCATTTTGTATTTTTTTTTTTTTTTTTTTAGAGACAGAGTCTCACTTTGTCACCCTTGGTAGAGTGCACCGACATCACAGCTCACAGCAACCTCCAGCTCTTGGGCTTAGGCGATTCTCTTGCCTCAGCCTCTTCAGTAGCTGAGACTATAGGCGCCCGCCACAACACCCAGCTATTTTTTTGTTGCAGTTTGGCCGGGGCTGGGTCTGAGCCTGCCACCCTCAGTATGGGGCTGGTGTCCTCCTCATTGAACCACAGGCACTGCCCTGAATATCATTTTGACCCAAATGGTAGGTAGGCTTATGAAGACTACCTTACAATACATCCAAATACAGACAAAATGTAATTTACCTTTTCAGAAATCACTGCCAGCTAGGCGCTGTCTTATAAAGGTGGAGAATGACACTCACCTTTGTGTCTTGATAAAACCTGACACTGTCCCTGGTGCTCAGTGGACCTCCACAGTATGTTTGCTAAACGGGAGGCTTTGTTTTCATTCTGTTACTGCTTGTAACTATATAATAAGTAAACATTAGCTAAGTATTTAAATAAGTCAAAAAAGAAAATTATCTTTGTGTTAATGAATATTTTTTCCACCCTAAAAATGCTTAACGAACATTTCCCTTTGGATGTCCTGTCAGACTGAAGAAAGGGGAATTGCCTTTCATGGGGTGGGATGAAAGAGATTCATCGGTGGGCCTAAGGAAGGCTTAGCCACTTTGCCTTTGAAATTCCCCTTACACTGGCAATCTCCGTAGAAGGAGTTTGAAGTCATAACTTTGTGAGCAAATATCTCTTTGCATTTTTTGGGTTCAGTTCACTTTCCAGACCTCCAGGCCATCAGCCCAGGTGCAATCAGGTAGAGTGGGCTGAACATAAGAAAGGGTGTGAACCTGACCAGGAATACCTACTGGTAGTAAGAACAGGAGTCCTCAGCACAAAATCTATAGAGATACGAGTTGGCCGCAACAAGTATAGGCAGCAGCGTCAGGGTTACGCCTCTAGGCTTTCCCCTAGGTCCTCCATGAGAGACACGAGGCAGACAGAAGCACAAACAGCTCTATAAATGGCAGACAGTGGCAGAGCCGTCAGTAGAGGCTATAGATCTGAGAAGGCAGAGGTCACGGAAGGAGATACTTCAGCCTGGTAGGACAGAGCATCTTTGGGGGCGTGTTTGTGTGTGCCTGTAGGGACTGTGCACGTTGGGACTGATAACCCTGCACAAAAAAGAAAGAGCCGAATGGTATTAACACCAGCTGGGGTGTTCAGACCTTCTCCATTTCCAGGGAGTCATGAGAGCACAGGGCGGGTGAGATGAGAGAGCTGTGTCTCAGGAAGGGACTGGAGATGGGTCGGGTGGGAGCTGAAAGCAGAGAGAGGTGCAGATGCTCCTGCAGCAGCCTGAGGAACAGTGAAGGAAACGCAGCCTCAGTTAAGGGGAACGGTGCTCCCGAGAGGAGGGGGCAGTTCTCACGCTGAGAGGCGAGGTGTCCAGTTGGAAGAGGACAGTGAGAGAGAGGAGACAGGTAGCTCCTAGGTTTCGTGCCTGAATGACTCAGAGTATGAAATAGGCTTTCCGAGAAAATAGTTATTGTACAGCGTTAGTGTGTGCCGTTTCAAGAATTAATTCATTAAGAAGTTTAAAAATCTGTGGATCATTGGACAAACTGTAGACGAAACAGCCCAGATGGCTGAAATATTTACTTTTTGGTTCACTGCAGGTGTATCACAAACCAAAACATGCTCATCTATAACTGCTAGTAATTCCCCTAAAATCTCTCTTAGCTGATGGGCCTAGCTTATAATAGAAGGGGGACTAAAAAAAAGATAGCAATTGCTTTGAGAGGCCATGGATATTTTTTTCTTGGACAAATAATATTTTGAAGGGCTAAATGATAAAGCCTTTGTAAGGATGGACTTATTTCTCTTGTTCATGTTCTTTGCTCTTCCATTTGTCTTTAGTTTTTTTTTTTTTTTTTCCTAGAGACAGAGTTTTACTTTGTTGCCCCTCAGTAGAGTGCGTCACAGCTCACAGCAACCTCCAGCTCTTGGGCTTAGGTGATTCTCTTGCCTCAGCCTCCGGAGTAGCTGGGACTACAGGCACCTGCCATAGTGCTAGCATTTTTTTGTTGCAGTTTGGCCAGGACTGGGTTTGAACCTGTCACCCTTGGTATATGAGGCCGGCGCCCTACTCACTGAGCCATAAACACTGCCCAGTTTTTGATTTTTTATGGACTATGTACTTATGTGTTGACTGTGGCTTAATTTGAAAAATAACACTGTCTCTCCCCCATACCAGAAAGATCGATTCTGTATTTCAATTAAGACCAAATGTCTCTGGAATAAGAAATGTTTTCCCGTCACACTGAATTCTGATATATAGTTTTTGTTGTTTTGTTTTTTGGAGCTTGATCCTAAAACTGACCCTGGAAGTCACTCCCTTCAAATAGAACTCTCTTAAGAGCTGTAGGAGTTTAGTTCATTAAAATATGTTATAAATAAATGGCAACACTCTATCCTTTTAAATTTCAATTTTTTACCTCCGGTCCCCGTATGATTTCGTGACCCTGGGGATTTCAGTCTGTAGCTGAGAAGGAACAGGGCTATAATGTGTGAAAACACATTTCTCTAAATTGCATTCACTGAAAAGTACACTCTTTTCCCCACTCCTAAAACCAAACTAGAATGCATAATCAGTCTCATTGGTTCTGTTTCAAAACTGGCCCGGCGGAAAACATGAATGAATGAAATTGCATTTGCTTGGAAAAAGTTTTTGCTGCTGTTGTTTAAAACCATAAATGAGATTTTAAAAAATGTCTCGTACAACTAATCGGATGGGTTTGCCTTGGATCATTTTCTTCTTTCTCTCCTTGCCACAGAGTGTGGGTTTTTGTTTTCCTTGTTCTCCAACACAAACTGCCAGCCACGGCCTACCAGGATCGTTTCCCAAACACTGTGTGTAACTTGAGGTACCGCATCTGTTTTCCTCAGTACCCCAGACTGACTTTTCAAAAGTACTTCTTACCATGGCATCCACAGAAGGTCTGAAAAAGCATTTGGGGGTTTGGGGCCATAACAAAATTATGAGATTGTTAGGGTAGATGATGGGAATGGGACATTTCTTTTCCTTTTCCCACAATGGAGTAAGAAACCAGCAGCCTGCCTACATAAATCAAGCAGAATTGATTCTGAAGTTTCTCTCTTCACAGTATAGGCTGGGTCCGTTTGGTAATCCACTATCACAAATGGGGCTAGAATTCATCACAAACCACAAGCAATGGCTGGTGCGATCTAGGCCTGATCTGATGGCTCAGTGCAGCCCTCTTTTTTCTTCCCATTCCAATGTCGGGTTGGGAGCTTGCTCATATGGGGTTTTCAGGGCACTGGACTGACCTAGCCCACAGACGAGCCCTTCCTGACTGTGACCCACGTGTTCTCACAATTGTTATGATTGCAACACAGATTGCAACACAATTCATGTTCAGAGTCTTAGCATTTATTTCCTCCTCAGTGCACATGAGCTTATTAGACTTTTCCTGAGGACACAAGGAAGCAGGGAACATTGGGCGGAAGGACGGAGAGAGGAGTCTTCAGGAGCACGGTCATGGAGATTTGACACAAACTTTGACCTCCGACAATTTTGCATAAGATCAGAGCCAGCACAAAGCTACATATCAAGGTTAACCAATCTGAGTTTACTCAGGACAAACAGGGCAAGAATTACTTGCCCTTTTGTTATTTCTGAAACCTGAACTGCTTTTAGAAATAAAGGCTGGAATGTTCCATAGGCACTCGGAGCATGGGACACCGGCATGGCACACACACTCGGTCTGGCTATTTAAAACCCAGTCCCTTGGCTTCTCTCTGTGATTCTAAATACGTGTAATCACATTACCCTGCAGCAGCCGGTAACTATTTCTATAACAATGTCCAGCATCTGTGCTGGCCATGACTGGGTCCACCCAACAAAAACAAAGGGATGATGTGGTGACTGACTAGGTGGACCTCTCCAGGCGTTCTGTGCCACACTGATGTCCAGCTAGTGTCAGAATATGAGTGGCTGTGTCAACTGAACTTCTCTAATTTTAGGGACTGATCTATTTAACTATCCTGGAGGGGAGGAGGAAGTTAGGATGTTAAGAGGATGCTTTTTTTTTTTAAGAGACAGAGTCTCAGTTTGTCACCCTCCGTAGAGAGCTGTGGCTTCACAGCTCACAGCAACCTCCAGCTCCTGGGTTTAGGTGATTCTCTTGCCTCAGCCTCCTGAGTAGCTGGGACTACAGGCGCCCGCCACAATGCCCAGCTAAGAGGATGCTTTTTAAACCAGCACTTATTTACTTGACAAATGAGCAGCATAAGCACAATTTCTCACTCTCTCAGATATAGCAAATTCTTATCCTTTGGCAGGTTCCCAGCGTTAGAGACTTTGCCCCTTTCTGTGCTAAAGAATCCCTCTTTCTTGGCTTGCTTGATGGGCTAACACTTCCTCTACTTGCACCACCAGCCGTCAGTCAAACACATGAACCCCTTAGGAATAACCTAGCCGGTTGGTAATTACCTGAAGACTGTCAGCCAGTGGAAGGACATCAGACAACATCCTTACATAATGTCAAAGCACTTGATCAAGTTTGTGAATTCCATGAAATAGTCAAACCAGTTTAGAGATTTCATATAGACAAAATAATAAATTGAATGACTTATAGCTTTTTAGCTTAAATGTGAAATTTTTATACTTTACCATTTATAAAACATGTAAGCATTTGCCATATCCCATCCCAAGTGTTTTATCTACTTAAATCTTAATTTGTTTCTGATAACAGCCCTTGGAAGTATGTGTTGTCACTCCCATTTTACAGATAAGGAGACTGAGGCTCAGTGAGATTTAGCAATTTGCAAAAGGCTACGTGTCTAAGTTCTCTGAGTGGTGGGGTAAGATTTAAGCACTGATCTCTCCATTTCAATTCCACCCTCTCTGCCTATATCTATATATAAACACAAATGGCCAAAATGGCCAAGTAAGGCAGGAAAACAAGAAACAAAAAAATAAACAAAAATCTTTGGTCCTAAATCATATAGTTAAGACAGCCCAAACTCAGCTGATCCATAATTAACTAATTCTCCCTGGAACCATCCAGCTACAACCCAATCTGTTACCTGACACCTGAGTGCTGGGGTACCTCTTGACCCCCACACGATACTACTCAAAGAACCAGAACTCCAATTGCCAGGCATTACACATCAGAACGAATTATGCATATTATGTTATGCCTGTGAAGAGATCTTATTTCTTAGTCAAATATTATTTTGTAAAAGTACTTTCAGGCATAGACTGAATATGTGATTCCCTTGTGGCCAACTCAAAACACAGAGCAAAGACTAATCCTTTACACTATCCTATATTAATATTTTCTTCCCCCCTTGTCAGGGGACTAGTTATAAATTAGATGAGATTAAAAAACAGTCACTCAAGAATTGATATGTTAAGGAATTACCTAGAAAGAACCGAGAGGTTTTTTTCCCCCCACATGGTAAATCACACAGTGTAGCAGCCTGCCCCAGATCCCCGGGAGACAACATCTTGAGCGCATATGTTATGCTGGGTTCTGTATTGACTAATTCAAAAACTCCAGGGCAAAATAACCGAAGTTCCCAAGTTAAAAATGAAAGTAAAATAGTGGAATGGAATTGGGATCATTGTTGCAACACTCCAACAACTTCAGAAATAGCCATTAAAGTAGACAGCATTCCAGGTTAGCAAATTTACCATTGCAGAATCTACCTGCATGGTGTGAAGTCGCAAATAAACCCATCTACCTCTCTCTCACTTCCCTGATATTCTTTTCAGAAATACCATTACATTTGACAAAATTAATATTGAGATCATTTTACTAGAGGGCTTATCCAAATTTATGCCATATTAAAAATAGTCATGATATAAATATTTCTCACAAGAGCTGCAGCGATGGTGTGAATAAAAAACTCCCCTCTGAGATTTCAGTAAAACCAGATCTCACAAAGGATCTGAAAGAAAACAAAAAAACAAAAACCAAACAAACAGACACACACAAAGAGACACACACAGAGAGAACAAACCTTATGTTAATCCGGTTTAGCATAACAGTCACTATTCTGACACTATTTTATGAAGTACATACTGTTCCTTCCCAGATGAAGTAAGGGAGATGAATCGGCTACAGGTTTCTCATAATAATGTTCAGGGCTGGGGGTTATCTAAGCATGTTCAGTAGCAGCTAATAAAACCCCAAATTTTAAATGCAGCAAAATGTTAGCACTGTCAAATGGCCAAGCATGCAAGAGGAATCTCTCTCTCTCTCCATGCCCTTCTATGAATACATACAAAGCCCCAAATACACCGGCTGGAATTTTTAAATCGTAAATTAGATATCAAAATGCTTACGGGCCTTACAATGAGATAACATCAGGAGGAACGGTGCGTGGAATGGATCTGGCATTCTCACATAAAGCATTATCTTTGGTACAAGTACACACAGCAGGGCATTTTGGCTTCGCTGGTTTCTTCCCCTCAGTCAGCAAAAGCGCAGATAAGAGACATAGGCAATAAGCAATTCTTTTCAGGGGAATGCAGGCATTTCCCATCCTTTTGCTTCTTTCTGATTCCATGCAGTCGAAAAAATATCCCCAACCATGAACAGGGCTTCTGGAATTCAGCTGGTGATTGTCTTGCTCTAAGAACAGGTCACATAGGAGTCCACCCTTTTCCTCTGCCTCTGTATCTCTGCTTTTCAAAACAGGGACCTGCAGCTGATTCGTGCGTGAGCTTCTCCTCGCTCCAGCAATGCACTGCTCGGGGGAAGAGACCTGTGAGGTGCTGTGAGATGGGAGGGATCCAAGTGCTGGAGGAGAGTGCCGACTTGCATCACCACGAAAACACTGAGCACAGCTCAGCCTTCGAAGGCAAAGTGAAGTGATGTAACAGAAAATAAACAGCTTTCTGCTTTCACCGGGAGGCCCTTTAATTGTTACCAAAAATAGGACGGCATTATGTCTTATTAGTGAGTGGGTGGGCGGGTGGGTGGGAGCAGTCATCTTGCATAGGATGTCGGCAATCTCAGAAACCTCTGGGAATTTGCTGTTCATGAAGCAAACAACCTAGTAAGAAAAACTCGCTTTGGAGCCAGCCCTGGCTGGGAAAATGAAGTTAAATGAAACTCTCTCCGCAGCATTCGGCTAAGACCTTGCTGTTTCTTGCCGAGTCCACCTGGCTGATGCCACCCTTCAAAGACAAATGAGAACACATGGAGAATGTGACTTTCAGGGGATAAATGTGAGTAAATACTTTTTCTGACACTTATTAACTGTTATGGATTTATTGATATTCATACCTCCACCTTCCCCTTTAATCCATTCTCTCCTTCCATGGTGGGGGGAGGGAGACAGGAGCATGGCCCTTCTGTGTATAATCCACCCTCCCTCCTCACTTTGTCTACCCTCCCTTCTTTGGCAGTAGCACCAGAAGCTTGGAAGGAGCTCCCTGCCGGCAGGAGGCAGCCAATTCTGGCTTCCCAGGGCTCTGCAAAAGGCCTGGATCAGCCTAGAGGCTAAGACATGGTAGGGGAAACTGCCCAAATGAGAACTGGAGACCTGGCTTTGAGATCCTAGTTCTGCCATGAACTAGCCGACTTTACAAAGAGGGGAATGGCTGAATCCACTCCCCTGTCTGTAAAATGGGGATAACAGCATATGACATTCTGTGGTTATAAGGAAAACCAAATGAAAATGATGGGCTGTTACTAGTATACTTGATGTGATAAATAAACGATGGGCCCTTGGAAAAGGGAATTCATTTAAAGAAGTAAAAATGAAGACACACTAGCAGTGAGGTGGAGTGGTCTAGTCCAAGAGGGGAAGACCGTTAGGATTAAGGAGAGGAGGAAAACAGACCCCTGGTCCTCTCATCATCCTCCAAGAGGGCACAGACAGCCTGGGGTGTCCCTCCATGCTCCTTTCTCCTCCAGCTTTGTAGACTGAAATATTGAAAGGACAGTTTGAGCAAATGCATGATTAGGATGTATAACTGCATCCTGCACTGGAGCTGGATGTATCCCCACTGTGCCTTAATCACTTGTTGGACTCTCTGTGAGCTCTGTGTGGTTGGGGGGCCTGCAGTGGTGGTCATGCACATTCTCAGATCCAATTACTATCTGTTTAGCCCAGAAGACTACAAACTCTGTGGAGGTAGAGAAACTGCTGTGGACCTGGGCAACTCTGTATGCACTGTGGGCAACCAGCATGCTGGTGTGAGCAATGGCAGAGTGGACGGTCCATTCATACTAATCACATGCTTGTCTAAATCAACTTCAAATTACACCCCAGAGTTCTTTTTTTTTTTTGAGGCAGAGCTTCAATCTGTCGCCCTGGGTGGAGTGCTGTGGTATCACAGCTCACAGCAACCTCCAACTCCTGGGCTCAAGCGAGTCTCCTGCCTCCGCCTCCCAAGTAGCTGGGACCACAGGCACCCGCCACAACACCCAGCTATTTTTTGGTTGCAGCCGTCATTTTTTTTGTTTGTTTTTGGCCAGGGCTGGGCTTGAACCCACCACTTCTGGCATATGGGGCTGGCACCCTACCCCTTTGAGCCACAGGCACCACCAGCCGTCATTGTTATTTGGTGGGCCTGGGCTGGATTCGAAACCCACCACCTTAGGTGTATGTGGCTGGTGCCTTAGCCACTAGAGCCACAGGTGCCAAGCCTACACCCCAGAGTTCTAACAAAGGGATCTGACCTAGTCAAGAAGTCAGGGGACGATTTCCTGAAGAAGTAGTGACCAGGCTGAGTTCTGAGGTAAGGAGGAATGAAAGAGGGGGTTGGTGAGAGCATTCCATAGGCAAAGGACAGCAACAGGATGTCTCGGCAGAGGCAGGCAGAAGAATGAGATTATCTGGATTGTGTTTCAAAAAAAAAAAAAAAGCCAGTACATTATTATCACTAAGTCAGTTTTTGAGGGCTGATAAATACTGTATTTTTTTTCTTTTTGAGACAGAGTTTCATTGTGTTGCCCTCAGTAGAGTGTGGTGGTGTCACAGCTCACAGCAACCTCAGACTCTTAGGCTTAAGCAATTCTCTTGCCTCAGCCTCCCAATTATCTGGAACTACAGGCGCTTACCACAATGCCCAGCTATTTTTGTTGTAGTTGTTATTGTTGTTTAGCTGGCCTGGGCTGGGTTCAAATCTGCTAGCCCCTGTGTATGTGGCTGGTGCCCTAACCACTGAACTACAATGGGCACCAAGCCTGTATGTTGTTTTTTTACGAGGAGGAAAAAAAAAAAACTTTCTCAGTCCAAAAAAAGTAAAGATTTTAGAACTTATTCTACTAATGCTTCACTGTCAAGGACTCTGTAGAGGAGGGAGTATCTAATAGCTGTTTTAGAAACCATGACCTATGGGCAAGCTTCACTTTAAACAGTAAAAGTGTCTTTTAAAAGTTGGCTGCAAGTCAGATATCTGTAAATTGAATCCTACTTCAAGTGCACAGTGGAAACCTGCTCCACAAAATAATTATGTGGTAAAAAATTTTATGGAGGATCATTTTTATTCAAAGTCACTCCTTAAATTATCTGACCTGTAAATGATGCATTTTATAACTACAAAACAAAAATCCTGAGAACTTCCAGGGAACTCAGAGCTCTTGGCTCTAATCTCTGTGTGTTACAGATGGAGAAACTGAGGCACTGAGCGGTCACACAGATGGTGAGCGGTGGAGCCCCCTCCCTGCATGCAGTGACACAATGGCAGGTACTTGGTTGAAATGATCAGTTTAGGGTAATTCACTCCCTACATTTCACTTTCAAATGTCTCCAATTATCAAGCTTGCTTGACCTGCTCTTGACTTTGTGCTGTGTAGACACAGTCAGAGAAGGGCAGCAGTCTTTCCCTTTTGACTTGGTAAAGGCGAGAGGGCAAATGAAAGAGGGAAAGAAACCGTATCCACACTATTCACTTTACAGCTGCATTTATCTGGAAGTTCAGTTTGTCAGTTCAAATGGAAAAAGGACCATCGGGGAGGGGACGGGGAACTCTAAGGACAAATGACAATGGGCATTCTGAAAAGACAGTAACTTTTTCTTTCTCTATGGCATTTACAGCCCGGACTTGAATTCTTCATTCAATTAAAACACCCACTAAGATTGGGCAAAATTTTAACCATATAATGCAGGACTCTGAAGGCCTTTCTGGGAGGAGAAACCACTTCCTGGCTTCAGAATGGATCTGAGGAGGGGCTGGGGAATGAGGGCAAGTCACTAAGTTGAAGTCTTGAGAAGCCCCCAGGGGAGCAGAGAGGTTCTGAGAAGCAGAAGGGTGGAAGGTTAGGGGCTGCCACCAACTCCAAGGCATTTAGATAAGGTGTGATAATCTACCTGTGGGTCACAGTGGGGGCCCTTGGGATGGAGGCTGAGAGAGGATGAAGGCAGAGTTGGAAGGAGGCCCAGGGAAGCTGGGAGGCTCAGCTGAGGCAGGCTGGTCACCCCTTCATCTAAACTGTGCAGGAGCGGCTGAGCAGTGCCTGGGACTGCCTTTGCACCTTGTGACGCTGGGCCAGTTTAACCTTCCTAAGCCAGTTTTATCCATGGAGATAACAACAGTGCCTATCACATAAAGTTATTGAGAAAATTAAATGAGATACCGTATCTGTTATAAAAGTGCTTCTAGTGTGGTTTGATACATGAAAAGAATTTACTGTCATCATCACCATCATCACCACCGCCACCATCATCATCATCATGGTTGCCACAGGACTTGAAGTCTGCGATTCCTGGTATCTGGAAAGCAAAGATTTCAAATAAAAATGAGGCTAGCTGAAGTCTATGTTCACTCCGAGAAGCAGGCACTTCTGAACAAGATTACATAATGTGGCTTTGTCAAGAGAGTCTCCCTGTGCAAAGGTGCCTCCTGGGAAAGAGAGAATTCATTAGTTTGGGTAAAAGTAGGAACACTCATGATTGGTCCAAGATGAAGCACAGAGCTGGAGAATAAGAAGGTGGCTGTGAGTCTAGAATGAAGATGTTTTCATCCCCTTGAACACTTGTAAGTTAGAAGGGGGTAAGATGATTGGACTGGGGGATCCCTGCACCAAAGGAGGGATTCTCTCCAGTTCGGTGAGAGAATACTACTGCATTGTATGTGGGCGCTGGAGAGCAGCACACAGTGGTGGCACCAGGAGCTGCTTTAGAGATATGAGACACCAGGCCCGAGGGTCCGACCAAAGTCACCAAATTTTTCACCAGAGCAGCTCAGCCTTGGTGGCCCCAGTGCATCAGTAACAGCTCTGCAGACATCAAAGGAACTGGCAAAGAATCCCAACAGGGAGTCAGAGTAGAAGAGAAGAAAAATGAGGGACAAGGTACAATGTCTGGGAGCACATGGATAGTGTTCCGGGCATCCTCCGGAAGACTGGAAGGGGTCCTTGGGTGGGGGTGGCTGGTGGCTCTGGACGAGCAGATGAAGGCAAGCGAGAGAGGAACAGCATGTGCCGTGGTTATGATCCCAGTTTTCCCCTCAGGCTGGTGTGGCCTAGGAAACACACAACGTGCAAGTAAACAAATCATTATTAGGAGCATTAAAAGATCAAGCTTGGCCTGCCTCCTTTTACAAACACTCAGACATGCAAACTGGTGTCATTTTAAGCAGCCTTCTCAAATAGAATGGGGTTTTTGAAGTTCTGAGGCAGATCAAACACAATAGTGGATCAGGAATCAATCTAGCAGAATTTTGAAAATGAAATTGTTTTGAATAAAAAACTAAAACATATTGCACATATAAGGGCAACTACTGCCTTATGAAGCCTTTATTTCTATTCTTTGTGTATGTGTGTTTACACGGTTGTGATAGAAATTGTATTTCTTACACTCAGTTCACAATAGAAAAAAGCAGAAGAAGAGGAGGAAGAGGGCGGTGCCTGTGGCTCAGTGGGTAGGGCGCTGGCCCCATATGCCGAGGGTGGCGGGTTCGAACTTGCCCTGGCCAAACTGCAACAACAACAAAATAGCCGGGCATTGTGGCAGGCACCTGTAGTCCAAACTACTCCGGTGGCTGAGGCAAGAGAATCACCTAAGCCCAGGAGTTGGAGGCTGCTGTGAGCAATGACGCCACAGCACTCTACTGAGGGCGATAAAGTGAGACTCTGTCTCTTAAAAAAAAAAGAATAAAGGGTGGGGGAATGGGTGGAGAGGGGGGAGGGAGAAGGGTGGGGGAATGAGTGGAGGGAGGGGGATTGGAGGGACCATTTTTGAGATATATCTTACAGGGGTACAAGTGAAACTCTCTAAGAGTAGAACCAGAATGTTTTAAAACTATAACTGAGAAAATGACATG